>CM076988.1:26931731-27061731 GCA_039105355.1 Benthosema pterotum | reverse complement strand
TCACCAGATATGTGGTGGTGCATTAAAAAAAAAAAAAAAACTATGCTGCTCCCTCCTCACTTTTGTTTTTTGGGGTCAGAGTGCAGAGCTTTCTCAGATGAACTGAGAAGTCTGGATGGTTCATGATTTTGTGCAAGCTATACTAGAATATCAGAACGGTGTTTTTGGCCATAAACGTATTTATGAACTGGAGCAATATATGCTCCACTTGCTTGGTATTGGCCGTGTTGGGCAATATTACTTAGGAGAGTAATATCCTTACTTCACTTATGACCCCTTAGAAAAAGTAATAATATTACTTTACTTATTAGGGCTTGAATGAAAGAATAATATATTACATATTACAATATTACTTTTGCACTTTAAAGGAGCCGTATGTAAGAATTTTAATAAAACGAATCATAAAATGGCCCTGATATGCCAACAGACATTTAAAAATCACGTTCATTTCAAATACTTGTGTCACTGACAACAGTATGCAAGTCAGGATAATCGTCCCCCCCCCCTACCCTCAAAGTAATAGAGATGTACAACACAATCTGTTTAGTGACAACTTGCAACAACTGCGATAACTTGTAGTGTAGGGCATGTGTGCAGAATGCAGTGGTGGATTAGGATCTACAAACTACAGTGCATCTCTGTTGTCATCTGTTGATAGGTTGTAAATATGTTCTATTTCCACATGCAACAACAATCTCAAAAGTAATGAGTAATGAGGCATGTTTTTTCAGAGTAACATTACTTATTACACATTTTGGCAGAGTAATATTGCTGGATAACTTTTGCTGGATAATATTACAGTAATATGTAATATACATTTACTGCCCAACACTGAGTATTAGTAAAGATCAAGCTGCAGCATTCTGAATGAACTGCAGTCACCTAATACAGGTAATACAAGTACTATCTAATATCTATCTATTATTTATTATATATATTCATTTCTGGAAATGAATGTTGAATTTGTAATTATTTTGTATTGCTTTGTTGACTAAGTACATTTGTAAATCTAAACATGAGTGCAGTCAGATCACTAATAATGTGGGCCTGTTGGCCACCCATAAAACTAGTTGTAGCTGTTTTGCAGGTATTTTGAATAATTTACATATTGTTCTGCACTGCTGCATTCTGAAACCACATATTGCATCATGCATTTGCTCAACACAGGTTACACTCTTTTATATAGCCGCCCTACATGATACACAGGTTTAATAATACACCACAAAGGCCGCAGGTCGGTGACTTCATTCAAAAGTTGACAACCTTGTTTTCGTTGGTAACACTCCCTGTTTTTTATATGCACAATACATAAATTCATACCTTAATTCAGCTAAACCAGGGCTGCCCACACTTTTTTGACTTGAGAGCTACTTTCAAAATGACCGGCTCAACAAGATCTACACATATATATATATATAAAAATCCATTTCAAGGTCCCCCAAGAAAGTTTGAGCTTTGACATTGTGGTGATGGAAAAATGGAATATACTGTATGCTACTACTGACGTTTGAAAACAGTTTTTGGTGTTTGAGTTGACGGTTTGAGGTGTTGAATTTAGTCTCTTTCACCCAACTTTCACGTTTTTTGTCCACAATTGGGAAAGAGAACTGGCAAAACATTGGTCAGAATAACAATTATGGACTCTTGAAATTATGTAATTCAGATGTTTAAATATAATTGAACTCTTGAGAGCGATAAAATGAAACCAAATGGACCCGTAAGGGTCCATTTGGTTTCATTTTAACACTCTCAAGAGTTACAGATCTATACATTTTTGGGGACTGTCATGTGATCAACCTGCATGCACCCCTGAGCTAAACCAATTCCTACAAATGATATGCAACTGCTAGAGACATGTCTCTGAATGATAGGCTACTTTTGCATTGCTGGATTCACTGATTCAAGACTCTGGAACGTGCTAAATTAATCTGTAGTGTTTCATTAGGACTCAGAGTAGCTGTCACTGCTTCTGGTTCTCCGACTGTCTCCCTAAGGAGGTCCTCGATGCACGTACCACTGGAAGGAGACCCCTGGGACAGGGTATTGACATGGCCTTGGAAGGAATGCCTCAAGATCCTCCATGAGGAAGTTGCTCATGTTGCTATGGAGGAGAGGGGAGTCTGGAACAATGGTAAAAGGTTTCTTTGACTATGGCTGCACCTCTTGGTACCACACAGCACCTCACAGCCCCTGAAAACAAGGCTACAGACCTCCCAAAATAAACTCCCTGAACCCACCTCACCCCTGCCCAATTTTGCAGTTTGCATTGCCATGGAGTTGAAGACAGAGTACATCGTGCAATGGGTCTGGTGCACAAAATTCGATACACTACCAAAATACCTGTCCAAATATGTCAACAAAGTCCACTTCAACAAACCATGTGCAACCCAGATTTGGCACAACCATGGGACTTAATTATTTTTGCTCTATTCCACCAAAATGTACGTGGAATACCCTAAACAGTCATTAAGACATGCAAAACCCTTCACCCCTTCAACACCACTCCCAAAAGGCACCAATGGACGGCCAGGTTAAAAATATTGTTTTCCCCACCCACCCCCTTGCCCCCTTTTTATTTTTATTTTCCCTTTTACCAGCACAATGATTTGTTGCTTCTGAGTTTACAGAAATGATTATTTGTATGTATTTAATTGTTTGGTGAAATGTGCAAGATGTAAACAAGTGTAGTGTGTTTATTCACAGTTATCATCTCTGTTGTAGTTGTGCTTGAAATGCAGTAAATCTCCTAAAATTCATAATAAGACATTTAATTCAACCATTCATTAATTCATTTATTTATTAATCCATTCAAGAGCGCCATCTTCTGGCTTCTTATAAGGTGACTGATAAAAAAAAAAATCTAGAGTTATCCAAAAAATGTCCCTTTCCCTCAGAGTTTAGACATCACAGTCGTCATTACAATGACTGTGATGTTATTTTATTTTTATGGGAGAAAAATAATTAGCAAATTTAACAAGATGTGTTAATATCTGTGAATTTAATCTCTTCTCTTCAATCTTCGAGTATAGACAGAGTTACGCAAACTCCCTTCACTTGGCTCTTCTACATGTTTTGTAGAGACTTTGGTAACGGGTTGTTACTTACTAACTAGACAATACTTTAAAACATTTGCCTATAATGTTGTTGGAACATTATTGTAGCAGCGATGCGATTGGTTGTGTTTCATTGACATTCTTTTATTGCTGCTCTTATTTGAGGGGAAACAAAGCGTTTCCAACTCCAGTTTGTCCCTATTCAGGCTGCATGAGCAGCGCTCGAGCCTCGAGCGCTCAGTCCCCGACCCCTCAATGTCGCAACTCCTTTGCTAGATGGCTGCCTCCCCCTCCTCCTGCGCGTCATCAGTAATGGCCAAACAGTAAACAGAGCCATCTAGTAGAAGAGTTGCGACATTGAGGGGTCAGAAAGCAGCCTGGTCACGTGGCTCATGTACTTACAGGCTTCAATGCATTCAGTAACTTCCGGCTGTCACTATTCATTGTCACTATCCAATAGAAGTCTATGTAGATGAGCCGCCATTAGAATGGCCCCATGAAGTGAACGGAGTTGGCGTAACTCTGTCTATTTCCAGGGCTCTGACAGTAAACGCGTCAACGTCTTACGCACAATGAGCGCGACCCAAATCCACATTACATTACCCTACGTGCGTGACAGAAACAGCCCACCGGTTCGTTCG
Organism: Benthosema pterotum; assembly: GCA_039105355.1. Lineage (NCBI taxonomy): Eukaryota > Metazoa > Chordata > Actinopteri > Myctophiformes > Myctophidae > Benthosema > Benthosema pterotum. The sequence continues at coordinate 27,058,037 of CM076988.1, read as the reverse complement.
TTCGTGCGTGCGTGCGTGCGTGTGTGTGTGTGTGTATGTGTGTTGCACCACGACACGTGCGTGTCATTGAGCAGCGGGCAGCTTTAGCAGCTGAGCGGACTGAGCCACAGAGCACCGACCGCACATGAACGGCACCATGGCGGCGTCCTCCAACCGAGTTCTGCTGGGACCGCTGGTCGCTGCCATAGACCAGGGAACCAGCTCCACCAGATTCCTGGTAGGTCTATACTAGAGTACTAGTAGTCCACTAGATTCTTGGGAGGTCTATACTATAGAACTAGTAGACCAGGGAACCAGCTCCACCAGATTCCTGGTAGGTCTATACTAGAGTACTAGTAGTCAACTAGATTCTTAGTAGGTCTACTCTATACTATAGAACTAGTAGACCAGGAAACCAGCTCCACGAGATTCCTGGTAGGTCTATAGAGTACTAGTAGGTAACCAGGGAACCAGCAACCACTAGATTCCTGGTAGGTAGGGTGACCATATTCTCAAAGGAGAAAACCAGGACACCTTAGTGCGGGGGGGGGGGGGGGGGGGGGGGGGGGGGGGGGGGGGGGGCGGCGACCTTTTTTCCCCTAAGTAAAAGTCACACACAAAAATAACTTCAATTACAAATTATTTCTAATATATCTAATTCACTGCATCATCTTTCCCTGGTTTCACGAAATATTCAGATATCGAACAGGCGCTACTATTGCCTCGAACAGCTTTTTTGTGTTTTTCTGTGTCAATGTGGGATTTTAGGTCCCTTGCACTGCACCACCACTGCAGAGCGAGACATACGTGCCTGCTTTGCAAACAGTGCACAGTGCTTCACTTTTGTCTCGCCCCGGTCTGAATACAGGCATTTTTTTTCTGTAAACGTGCACTTGCGCTTGGGCATGGTGGTGGAGACTGACAACCACGCTGTCTAGTGTCTACTAACTGATTGACGAAGGCTGCCTGCACTGACTCTGCTCAGGGCTGACGTCATTGTGCGCAGTGTCCTAGTCGATTTACTGGTCCGATGTAAGCAAAGACGTGTCGGAAAGGAACTGAATGAAAGTAATTTTACAAAAACCAGGACATTTCCTCATTTTCTAAAAATAAACCAGGACACCCAGGACAGGACGTGAAATACGGACATGTCCTGGGAAATACGGACGTATGGTCAGCCTACTCGTAGGTCTATTTACTAGTAGACCAGGGAACCAGCAACCACTAGGTTCCTGGTAGGTCTATTTACTAGTAGACCAGGGAACCAGCAACCACTAGGTTCCTGGTAGGTCTATTTACTAGTAGACCAGGGAACCAGCAACCACTAGGTTCCTGGTAGGTCTGCTGTATACTATAGTACTAGCTCTGCTCCATACAGTAGCTCTACTACAGCTTCTATGGTTCTGCCAGAATGGACCAGAGCTACAACATAACTATATCAGGGCTTGACACTAACACTTGCCCGCTTGCCCGGGGCAAGTAAAAAAAATGGTGGGGCAAGTGAAGGCTGCTACCTGGTTGCCCGATCGGGCAAGACCTCTGTGTCTTTCCCTGCTTTCTAGATATCCACAATTCCAGGCTGGATTTGGGAAACAAAACAGGCAAATTAACATACACATCAAAATGACCTAATCTTCTACATTCTCTAGTTGTGTAGACCTGGGCTAATTAAGATGATGAATTTTAACTCTTGAGAGTGAAACAATGAAACCAAAGAGTGTAAACATTTTTACGTTCTCAAGAGTTACATCTGGTTAACCAACTTAACTGGGGACCACCTGGAACCCTCTCAGGGACCACCTGTTGAAAACCCCTGGTTTAAAGCACCCAAGTAGGAAGTAAACTTAAATGCAAAATTTACAATATATTTTTTGGGGGGCAAGTGACCATGACCTGAGGGCAAGTAGAACCTGACTTGCACTTGCCCGATGGGCAAGTGCCTCGGAGACCTTAGTGTCAACCCCTGTATCTACCGGTACTACTACTACTAACCAATTCCATTATAGATTCCAGGTAGGATAGTACGAGACATAGGCTACTGCTATAACTAGCAGTAGTGAGTAATAGCAGTAGTGCATAATGGCAAATACAATAGTAATATACCGTACTACTACTGCCGTCTGCCACTGGCCAGCTGCACTTCATGGACGCACAATAGCATGTCTCCATATTTGAGTCAGGGCATGCCCAAATACCATATGTGTGTGACACATGCACAGGCATTTCTGCCTGGCTTATATAGTAATCTCGCTCAGTGCTTTTGCAACCGCTACTATTAGTATTGCTACTACTAGTATTGCTACTACTACTAACCCAATCCAATAGATTCCCAGTAGGAGACATACCCCCTCCAATTCATGGGCTTTCATATTGACAGCTTAGTGTTGTGCTGCTCACAATAAACACATAGCAGGATCTACAAGCTGTGTCTGATATTTACTGAGCAGCATGCAACACTTACTGTTGACAACTGAAGTGTACAATCAGGATTGACTGGTCATGGTCATACTGGAGGTGTGTGTACTGTACGTGTCAGTGCAGGTGTATGTGTAATGTCACTTGTGTGTGTGTGTGATTTCATCAATTGCTTGGCCATAAAACCTGCACGTTTTTTGCACCGATGAAAGTGTGTGTGTGTGTGTGTGTGTGTGTGTGTGTGTGTGTGTGTGTGTGTGTGTGTGTGTGTGTGTGTGTGTGTGTGTGTGTGTGTGTGTGTGTGTGTGTGTGTGTGTGCTGCAAACTGAGTTCCATCAAAGCTAGTGTTGAAGCAACACACTGAACCTCTAAATGCTCATGATGTGCTAGCTGGTGTCCTGCATGGATTCTGCAGCCATTAATGTATTATTGTGTGTAAATGGGTGAATGTGATGCACAGGCGTGTATATATATATTTCTACTACATATATTTTTACTGCTGTTTTAGTAAGCAAACATATGCATTTTGTTTTGTTCTTTAATCATTAAGTCTGAGGGCATTTTTACATCTAGAACCGAAAAAATCTCAGCGTTTTGACTCATGTGGATATTAAACATCAGAGTAGAAATGCTAACGTTACTGCCGCTGAATTATTAAAACATTCTCCAGAAACAGACTCTATGTATGTTCTAAATGTGTAGACTAATATAGTAACATCAGCTGGCAGCCAGAAACAGCTGTGGCGTGTCTGATTGTAGGCTTACAGAGTAGGCTTTACAATGACTGTTACAAGGCAAGACATTGTGAGTTTGTAGATCTGCTTATTAAAAAAATACATTTAAATTGTTTTAACAAACAGTTTAATAATCACTGTATACGCTGTAATAACCACAAATTCTTATTCTTTCCATCTTTTGAAGGTGTTCAACTCCAAAACAGCAGAACTGCTCAGCCATCACCAAGTGGAGATCAAGCAGAGCTTCCCCAAAGAAGGGTAAGTTTGTACAATACATGGATCATAGAACGTCTGGCAACATACTGTGACAAAAATTACAAAGGAAAATGGTACTGTGGTACTGGTATTTACTGTGCATTATGGATCACTTTGGTTTCTATATTGCTATAAAACAGGGGTGGGCAATTATTTTTCCCAAGGAGCCAAATGAGATGCATAAAATATTGTGGAGGGCCAAGAATAAAGACTGAACTAAAGTCTGTGTAATATTAATTTAATTTCAAGATAAAAGTAATAGTAAGACCAACCATTTTGACACTCATACTGTACATTGGGAAGTAGAGCGGCGAACAGTCAACGCCAGCGTCCTAAACTTCCCACATTCATACACCAGTGGTGGTAACCACTGGAGGCAAGGTGGGGTTCAGTGTCTTGCCCAAGGACACTTCGACATGTAGACAGGAGGAGCCGGGAATCGAACCGCCGACCACTGGATCATTGGCCGACCTGCTCTACCTCCTGAGCCACAGCCGCCCCATTCACACACATTCATCCACTGATGGCAGTGGTAACCATGCAAGGTACCTACTAGCACATCAGGAGCAGTTAGGGGTTCAGTGTCTTGCTCAAGGACACTTCGTCAGTAACTCTGCGGGAGCCCGGGATCGAACCGTGGTGACTCTACCTCTGAGTCACTGCTGCCCCAAACATCTGTGTCGCTGCAGCTGTCTCTATGTGTCTGTTGCTAACCTCGCAAACGTAAACATTTATTTCACACACTGCCAGTTTTAGTAGTCATTGGGGTGTTTCTACGTTTGCTCCACAAAATGACTTCACATACTGACAAATTGTCAAAGCAAAAAATAAAAATGATAATGGTGTTTTCTGCACTTCTTCTCAGATGGGTGGAGGAAGACCCCAAAGAAATTCTTAACTCTGTGTACGAATGCATGGAGAGAACGTGTGAGAAACTCACACAGCTCAACATCGACATCTCCAACATCAAAGGTACAGTATTTTGACTTTTAATTGTAATGACAACAAGCGGGACAGTACAATGCACCCGCAGACAGCCCCATGTATGACTCTGTAGTACCACTGTGGGCTCATTGGCTAACGCAGGGGTCGGGAACCTTTTTGGCTGAGAGAGCCATGAACACCAAATTTTTAAATGAAATTCTGTGAGAGCCATAAAAATTTTAAAACCTAAAATAACAATTTTTAAAACCTAAAAAAGTAAATTTGTGCATTTTATTTTTAATAACATTGTTATGCTGTTGCCATTTTATCAATGCATATTAGACACACTGCAGAACCTGCTCTCTCCACAAAGCAAATTCCTCTATCCATTCCTGCTCAAATGTAAAATACTCCTCGTTCTTTTTTTTGCCTTTTTAGCAAAAGGGTTTCTTTTTAGTTAACGTGATTAGTTCGGCCGGTATTTTTGACAGTAGAACAAAATTCGTCATGGATTGGATACACAACCATTGTATGTTTGCCACTTTCCCACTGAAATTTCTATATAATTAAAGATTTGTCTGTGAGACAGATGCAGCCATCAAAAGAGCCACATCTGGCTCCCTAGCCATAAGTTCCCTACCCCTGGTCTAACGCGTCTCTATAAGCGAATATAAATATCCCAAGTGTTTATCTGATCTGCAAGAGCTGTTCATAAACAATATGTAGAGTTATGTATAGTATGCATCTCTGTCTGCAGTATGTCAAATTTCAGTTGTGTTAATTTAAGAGGCACATCCTCCAAACTGCAGCAATGACCCGGTGTTGTTTTTCTCTTCTCTAGCTATTGGAGTGACGAACCAGAGGGAGACCACTTTGGTTTGGGACAAAGTGACAGGAGAACCGCTCTACAATGCTATTGGTAAAGTGTCTAAAAGTGTGAATAAGAACTACTGTAATTTCCGGATTATAAGCTGCACCTGAATATAAGCCCCACCAGCTAAATTTGGGGCAAAAAGTACTGATTTTTACTGATATAAGCCGCACCTGACTATTAGCCGGACCAGGCTTATAGTCAGGTGCTTCATGTTAGAGCAGTGGTTTTCAACTTTTTCACAATTTAACAACATCTTCACCCCACAGACCCCAAAACTAAAGATTTCTTTTGGTTTTGTTCACAATTCCAGGATGGATTTTCGAAAACAAAAGAGGCAAAACATCAACATTAGACCAAAATGAACATGACTTATGACTTATTAATTAAGTGGTGCTAATTTAGATGGTGAATATCATAACTCTTGAGAGCGTAAACATGAAACCAAATGGACCCGCTAGGGTCCATTTGGTTTCATTTTTACGCTCTCAAAGAGTTACATCTGGTTAACCAACCTTCTATCATTTAGTCTGTGGAGCCCACCTGGAACCTGGAAAATCCATAGATTGGCCGCACCGTTGTATAAGCCGCAGGGTCAAAAGTATGTGAAAAAAAAAATGCGGCTTATAGTCCGGAAATTATGGTACTTTACCCACTTGCTCTCAATATACACATGTAATAAAATTAAGAACAGTGGCAATAGAATTGGTAAAAAAAAATACATCACTCTTTCACACACAAAGACAAGGTTGTGTCTCCTTCGCCTTAAAAATGATGATTTTGCTTCCAGTGTGGTTGGACATGCGGACCCAGTCGACAGTGGAGCGACTCATCAGCAAAACCCCTGGTAGAAATATGAACCACCTCAAGGTCAGTGGCTACTAACTACTGTATAACAAAGGTTACGGAAGCAACCATGGTTATGTGAGAAATTGGATAGTTGCTCTGCCAAGAAAAAAACATACTGTATCTGTCGTGATTTGGTTGGCTTTAATTGATATATGATGGTTACATACATTTATATTATAATTATTAAATTAAATGAACCCATTTTGTACTGAACGCATTTTGGTGTTCAATGCATTATGTTACACTTTAGCTATTGAAAAATATCAGACCTACAAGCTCATATCGCGCCACCGGGTGGCGCGATATGAGCTTGTAGATCTGATATTTTTTGAAAAACTGTGAAAATGATGCACAAATCTAAGAATATATTCTATTTGACACCTGATTGTAGTTTCTGACACTAGATTCTAGTTTCTGACTAGTTTCTAGTTTCTGTTTCTGATGCTAGTTTCTGACAGATTCTAGTTTTTCTGAAAAAAAAAAAAATGTTCCTGTGTCAGTGATGCTCAACATATTTCATGCCAAGGACCCCCAGAATTATATAATTATATATTTGGCTGCGGACCCCCCATCCGTATTGTTTTAGGGGTCCCCTAGAAGCAATGGATTTAGTTCAAAATATTTTCTTCCGAAAGAATATATTCAAAGATTTGCATCACATTTTCACAATCTTTCAAAAAATATCAGAGCTACAAGCTCACAGCGCGCCACTCGGTGGCGCGCTGTGAGCTTGTAGATCTGATATTTTTCAATAGCTGTAGTGTAACATATTGCGTTGAACACCAAAACGCGTTCAGTACACAAATTGTTTTAAACAAGTTTGGTGGTTCCTTCTTGGCTGCAGCACAAGACAGGTCTTCCCATCAGTACATACTTCAGCGCTGTGAAGCTGCGCTGGCTGATGGACAACGTGGAGGAGGTCCAGGAGGCGGTTCGCTCTCAGCGCGCCATGTTTGGTACCGTCGACTCCTGGCTCATCTGGGTAAGAACAGTGGACCGCACTTTAACGGGCTCCATTTTCGTTACCGCTAAACGCCTTTGTCTCCATTTTCGTCACAAGCTAAACCCCTTATCCCAAACCTCTTATCCCTTTTTTTTTTTTACTATTTTGATAAACGTTTTGGAATCATTCAACATGCCAATCTATTGACACGTTTGAGCTTCTAGGCTGGCCTTTTAAACTATTGAAAAATGTTTCTTACTAGTTTAAAAAGGCGAAGAAGTTAAGGCATAAGGGGTTTAGCGGTGACGGAAATCTAGGCCCTTATCCCTTAACTTCTTTGCCTTTTTAAACTATTTAAAAAAACATTTTTTCAGTAGTTCAAATGTCCAGTCTACAAGCTCACAACATGTCCACGCGCTGCTCGTGGATTTCCCGTTAGAATACCACCGCCGAACACGCGGACGGCTCGTATCACGCGGAAATGTAGATTTCATTCTTTAATCCAACTATTAGTCCGTGCGCATCGTCTGATGATCATCCCGTTGCTGACTTTCATTTGGGACAGAATTGGGGACAACTTTTTTTTTTTCCGTCCCATTGACATTCATTCAATCCAATGCATTCAAACGGCTCTCCTCCGGTTTGCCCCCTCAATGTCGCTGGTGCATGGGTTAAGCAGCCAGGGCTACACAGCTCTTCCTGACTTGTGAACCGGATGTTTTTGGGTAGATCGCCAGATGATCGATTAGGCAAGACAACAGACACAGCATAACAGAAACAGCACATCCTGTTTAGGAGATCTGAGCTTCAAAATAAGGGCTTTTTTACCGATCGAACTGGTTTGAGCCGCGGCATTGGAGAGGAAACAAAGAAGATCCGATCGCGGTCAATGAGTTAATAGATTGACATGTTGAAATATTCCAAAAAGTTTTACCAACAAAATAGTAAAAAAAAAAAAAAAAAAATGACGGATTTGGGATAAGGGGTTTAGCATGTAACGAAAATGGAGGCCTACGTTCGTAAAGAATCTCAATAGTGCTACAGTAAACAAATGCTTAAGATGAAAAGAAGTATCATCATTTGCTTCTGTCAGCCTCAGGAGACTATGGAGTTGCACTCTGGAAGTCTACAGTAGATACTGGGGTAGTTCAGCTTTTGATTCAGTGTGGATGAATCGACCAATGTGAAATTTGCAATCCCTTCTACACTACAAATCTGTCTCTGTGCGATCCAATGCTGCGGCTTACCTGCTATCCAGTTTGATGTTCATTCACAGCCTTCACATTTCACTTGCAAAGGTCTTTGTAGCGCAGTTTTGTTCTAGACGACACTCCATAGTTTGCCGTGGCTCATAGGTTGGTCATAATGAGTATGAGGAGGTGAGGAGGTTGCAAGTCGAAGGTTTTATGAAGACTATTTCCTTAACGCAATACTAATGTATTGTGCTATTGAGTATGATGCTGACTTTTTAAAATAAAGATGACAATGGTTTTTTTTTGCAGTGCCTGACAGGAGGGAAGTCCAGTGGAGTTCACTGCACTGATGTGACCAACGCCAGCAGAACCATGCTCTTCAACATTCACACTATGGACTGGGATCCAGACCTTTGCAAGTAGGTTCACCACCGTGGTGAGGGTCCCTGCAGTGAGGTGGTCTCCCATTACCGTAATTTCTGGACTATAAGCCGCACCTGAATATAAGCCGCACCAGCTAAATTTGCTGCAAAATCCTGATTTTTTTTTTCCCCCATGTATAAGCCGCACCTGACTATAAGCCGCACCAGACAACAAGCTTCATGTTAGAGCAGTGGTTTTCAACCTTTTTGATCCCAGGGCCCACTATTTATTCAGCATTTGAGCTACAGACCACTATTTGACAACATTTTCACCCCACAGAACCCAAAACTAAAGATTTCTTTGGTTTTGTCCACAATTCCAGGATGGATTTTCGCAAACAAAACAGGCAAAAAATAGAGATCACAATGACCATGACTTATTAATTAGGTGCTGCTAATTTAGGTGGTGAATATCATAACTCTTGAGAGTGTACAAATGTAACCAAATGGACCCGCAAGGGTCCATTTGGTTTCATTTTTACGCTCTCAAAGAGTTACATCTGGTTAACCAACTTTCCATCATTTAGTCTTGGGACCACCTGGAACCCTCTCAGGGACCACTGGTGGTCCCCGGACCACCTGTTGCGCATCGTTGTATAAGCCGCAGGGTCCAAAGCATGTGAAAAAAGTAGCGGCTTATAGTCCAGCAATTACGGTAATTGTCGATAGGAATTTATTGATCGTTTTTAATACCAAGTTTGTCGTTGGTAACTAAAAGCTGGGTGTAGGAGGGGCTAGCACCCCTCAAAAAAGAACCACAAGAATACTTTAGTATTGGCACAGCTTCTACTGTTAACAATGTGTAATATGTCCATGTCTTTCCACAATGTCCTACAGATACTTTGATATTCCAATGGAGATATTACCAAAAGTCAGGAGTTCCTCCGAAATATACGGCTTAATGGTAAGCCACCGATTTTCTACATCCCTTTCAAAAGCAAAATGCATATCAATTTGAAATGCATAGCGGCGACACATCACAAGGTTGTTATTTATTATTGCTAAGTTCGAGATGACATAGTTGGTGTGTTTGTATTTAACCTACTGTCCCTGTTTAAGTAACCAACCATGTATGTTTTGTCTTACATTTGTGCTTCCGGTTACATTTAGCAATTGGTGTGTATTATACATTTGAGTTGATGATTAATCGTCACCCAAATAATTGCGTTTTAATTGTGTTTTTGGCATCAGACATTTAAAACTTTATGAATAGAACGATTCCATTTGGCTTTTAGTAAAACAGTGCTCAGTGCAGATAACAAATAACTTTTATGTATGAATATTTTGTTTGCGACAAACTTTAAATATCTGGGTAGTCTCTCAAGCCAGCCTATCACTCACAATCCTCAAATGCATCCAGTGACTGTAATTCCACCCGATTTGAGCAATTAAGACCAATCCTACAAATGTCTTTCCCTTCCTTTGGTATAAAAAGTTCGCATATGAATATTTTCCATATTTAACGTTTATGTGTAACATAACATGCTGTTTGGAGTATAATGGTGAACTTGTTTGCCTTATTACCATGTGTGCTCTAAACCTTTTTAAGTGCATGCTGGGTTGTTTTGAGGAGTAGTTCTAGGCGTTTTACTTTTGTGTGTGCCATGTCTGTCTCCTCTCTCACTGGTAGAAAATATGTTCTAGCCGGGTAAGTAATAACCACCTGCCGTGACCTCCTTACCAGCGCAAGCTTAACCTGCCCTAAACTTGCTTCTCTGAGGCCAAAGCAACCAGCCATCACAACAGTGCATTTCCAAGCCTGTAGCCCTGCGGACGGCCCTGCTAGTTATCTGTCTACTAATGGCAAAGCCAAGCATGACAGACATTGTGCTGTGATATCGTCAGACATTGCGTTAGAAATGGCTAATTTTTTGCTTCTTTTTTTCCCCTCTACACAATGCATAGTGACGTGGTAGATCGGCTATGTTTGCCAATTATGACGAGCCCAGAGTGCAATGCCAATGTTAAAGGTTCTCCACCATACGAGTGTTTAATGTTCCGCAGACTATATTTACACCGCCACAAATTGTGACCGATTCTAACTGAGGTTGAGTCATTGGGTGAAGGCTAGCTGTTCAAAACGGATTTTGTTTTTTCTGCGAAATGAGTTAATACCACAGTCAGCCTCTTCACATACTAGAGCATGTCTGAAATAAATATCAGAGCTGAATTTGACATGTAAATATGAAATAATGCTTAAACGTATAGTTATAGGTGTAATGTTAGACGCCACAGAAGTGAATCTTTCAAGCCTGTTTTCTCAACTCTGTTTTCTACAAGACATTACTCCATGGGCTCCATTTTCAACTCATCACCTTTTATACCAGAGATGTCAAACTCAGATACAGAGTGGGCCAAAATTTAAAACTGAACAAAGCCGCGGGCCAAGTTTGAACGAACTAATGTTTAAAAGGGGAATTCCACCCATTTTCAAAGTTTTCCTGAGAGGGTACAAATGTGAACCAAATGGACCCTGGCGGGGTCTGAATGGGTCTGAAAGAAAAATCATTAACATGGTGAAATACATCTTGGTGATGTCATCAGATGTATTTCACCATGTTAATGACTTTTTCAGACCTCCATTTTTAATTACAGAATTGGGGGAACTTATTTTATCTACACACAACATCTCTAAGGTATATTAATGAAATATTAAAATGTTGAAAATGGTCTTCCCCTTTTAATTTGATAATGTCTCAAGGGCCAAATGAAATTACACGGCGGGGCAAATTTGGTCCACGGGCCAGAGTTTGACACCCATGCTTTATACGCAATTGGAGCATCTAGCATTGGGGAAGAGGCGTTCCCACGAAATTTCTCCTTTTCCCAAACCACCTTTAGCATGCACACTGTTAGAAAGTACTGTGTACCATGTATGTACAGTATGTATCATAGTTATGCATTCCATCATGCAGACTAGGGCTTCCCCTTGGGCAAGGGTGCGTTTCCTCTCCCCTCTAGTAAAGCGGTAGTCTGGTTGATGTTTGAGACCTGGTTTTGAATCACCGCTGGCGTTACAGCATGTTTTCACATGCCCACTGTATAAAAATGGCCTTCATTGGAAATGTGCTGGATGGACAGTGACCGTCGTCTCCCCACTTTGTGCCTCTCTCAGACTGCATGCTACTCGGCTACCGCACTCCGCAGTCTGCCCTAGCAGATTATCTATCACACAGACACTCCAAAAATCTCTTCACTCTTGGGCACAGTGTATAATCATTATAATTATTATTACGTTGTGGCTCTTCAGGAGGCTAGCTCACTATAATAGAATCTGTGTGTCTATCCGTTGTATACTATACAGTTTTATTGTAGAACAAAAAGGGGCACTGCCCAAAATATGAAGTCGGCCAAGTACTGCGTTAATTACACAAACACAAAAAAAGAATATGGACATGAGTGGTTATGCCTGTCAGTTTAAGTCAGTTCCATGCGGATTTCGGAGATTTACATGTTTTTATATTCGTATGTAGAAGCATTGTTAATCATTTGCGTCGTAATTGTCAGTCACCCCAGCTCAATGTTGTTCTGAACAGATGTGGTCATTTTAAACTATGGGCCCAGACATGTCAGTGTCCTTGTTAAACTGACCCAGACCTGTCAATGTAATTGTTAAACTGACCCAGACTTGTCAGTGTCATTGTCTCCATTTGAAGTCCTTGAAGAGTGAAGATATTTGATCAATGCAAGTTCACAGACCCACTTCCATCACCCCCCTGCCAACCACCACTCCCCTCCCGGCCACTGTTTCTCTTTTATGTTCAAAAGGTTACGGCTAGAATTATTATTTGATGTACAAATGGCTTAAACAAAATGTTTAGTGTGCTTTTTGGCTTTTGTGTGGTTCAATATTGTTCATATACAGAGCTTTTTATTCCACCCCTATGTCAGCAAGACTTGGGGATTTCATTGTTGGTCTGTCTGTTGTGGTGATGTCGACAATGTTTTGTGCCTCACTCCTCTGGCACACTGCTGTCAGCTTTGTTGTTGTTGTTGTTTTTATTTTAGATTTTGCAGTCTAATGCTTATTCCCTAAAGCAGAAAAGCCTGAAAGTTTAGAGATGAACATGCGTAAACTGATATGAAGTTATTACTATATAATTTTGTGTGAAAGTCAGTTTAATTTCAGGTTTGTGCTGTGTTGCTTAAGAAAACATGGAAAAGGGTTCATCCCATAGTCTTAAGAAACATGCTGGAGAGATGTTACATGTCAAAATTTGTCAGTGTCATTCAGAAAAAAGTTCTTTAGTTAACTTAATTTTATTTTAACTTCTCTTTTGACAGAAATCGGGTGCTCTCACAGGTATACCTATTTCAGGGGTAAGTAAACTTATTCTTATTAAATGTCTGATTAAATCCGGAGTGAAATGAAAACTAGTTTTTTCACACTTTGAGACCATATCTGTGGTCATTATATACTGTAGCCATGCCAAACAGTTCATGGAAAAATTGTTCATGCAAGAATTTTCAAAAGTCCATAAGAATCTAGTTTTAATTACTTCCTGAAAGTGAAAATGTGTTGCGTGATGACGTGTTGAGCCATACATCAATAAAAGGCAAGAGAAATTAAGCTGACCTGTTTTCAGTCCATTTCTAAATCGTCCTCCATAAACACGGGTGCCTTGATTACAGTCAGAAATGCTTAAAATGTTTTTAATAGGGATGTTAATCGACACATATTTGGAATTTCGACATGTCGAGGCCCAATGTCGACATGTCGTCGTTTTTTTTTTTTTATAATTTATAATTATTTTTTAGCCCGCGCCGCCCGAAGGACCCAGCGCAAAATGTTGCCCGACAGCGCACAACGCAGCCGTACGCATGTGTTTTGAGAGGATCAATGTGAAATTAGGCTACTGTCACTGTGTACCTTTTGCAGTATTTTATCAAAGATATAATCCATAACGCGAGAGTCGAGGGAGGGGAAAGAGCGTCCGCGATCGCCTTCTTTCTTGCTTTCTTTTTTCTTTTTTGTCTGCGCGCGAGGGGGGGAGGAGGGGGGATGGCTGCCGCATAAAGTTTTCGCAGACTTGTGTCGACAATCGAGTCGATTTCCGACTTTTTTTCACATCCCTAGTTTTTAATCCCATTCTGGCATTCAGGCAGTGTATTACTCAGCCTGAAACTTAATATGGTAGAAATGAGCCACATAGCAGTGAAGTGGCAGAGCTGAGCGACTATTGTAAACAAACAGTCCATGCATCGTTTGCAGTACAGCTCAGAGTACAGCCATCCCTTGTTCTTTTCATCCCATAGCCTGAAGGGATGCAATCTTTTCAGAAACCTAAGAAGCAAAATGCCCCCCATTTCCATTTCAGTGCAACTTTAATATCAACTCCATTCTTTTTGTTTATGCCTTGTAAGAAGCTGTACAGTTCTTCATCCAATGTTTTGCTTGTACTGCATTTGTCAAACCCAGTGTCTCGGGGACCAGTCGGCAGCGCTCGTTGGACAGATGTGCTTTCAAGATGGACAGGCCAAAAACACGTAAGACGAATTATAGAATTATGGATCATGAGGCGAGAGGAGTTGGAGACGCTATTCTGGGTGGTCACATACACCACATTGTGAACTAGTCTATTTTTGCTGAATGTTCTATTTTCCCTGAATGTTCTTCTAGGTTTGCCAAATGTTCGCCTCAGAATAGGGACACTAGGCTTCAGGTAGTTAATGGGTTCTCTATGGTGAAAAAAAAAATAAATAAAAAATAACCCCCCAAAAAATGAACTTCTCCTCACTGTCTCTTCCAGGTATGGAACTGGCTGCTTTCTGCTTCTAAACACTGGATCTAAGGTGTGTTAACTAAGTTGCCTTGACTGCCTTTATGTTAAGAAACCCCAAATTGACACTAATTAGAATTTGAATTTTAGAATTCGAATTAGAATACCATCAGCAACTATTTCAAAGCTCAAACTTTCTTGGGGGCCTTGAAATGGAGTTTCAGTAATGGAACAATCACATCTTTGATGTGTAGATCTTGTTAAGCCGGTCATTTTGAAAGTAGCTCTCAAGTCAAAAAAGTGTGGGCAGCCCTGCCTTAGACAATGTGTCTGTGTGTTTGTTCACCGGATGTTTTACTATTAGTATTTTGCATTTGTCTACTGTTGCTGCTTGGGTTGACCCAGTGACAATCTTCTTTTCGCACCTAATTTAAGGTTGGTTCGAACTTATGGAACTGGAACAAAAGACCAAAACCAAAGTGGCTGTGTCTCTGTTCAGTTTGGTAGATGTGATGCAAACCATCATAAAGAATAAATAACCGAAACCAGTTCTAGAACCAACATTATTTTTGGTGGATTAGGAGCCTTTACAGCACTTTGGTTTTAAATATTCTCAATAAATAAATACAAATTGATTTGGATTGGATAACAAACAGGACATCTTATAATGTGCTGTTGCATGCCTTGAAGTGCCTGGTGTTGGTTCACTTTTTCAATGCTCTGTAGATCCATTTACAGGTATTTATATACACTGTATATAGGACATTAAATTAAATAATAACAATAGAGTTCCTATAGTTATTGATTTTACAGACAAACATCTACAAATGTTACAAATGTCTTTGGTGTTATTTCAAGTGACAATTGTTGTTTTGTGTGTTTTTGTGGGACTTGTTCAGCCTGTGATGTCTGACCATGGACTGCTGACCACTGTGGCGTACAAGCTTGGCCGAGACAAACCTGCCTGCTATGCACTGGAGGTAAAACCAACTCTACATGGCCATCGGTAGTCTTGGGCAATATACCACTATTACCGTTTATTGCAATATTAGAAATCAATGCCAAGTAATATCGTTGAGTCTATTAATAATATAGAATACCGAATATCGTCAAATACCGACATTATACGGTATTCTATTAAAATATGAGCAATGAGACTTTTATTTGTAACTATGCAAACAATTGTCATGTCACACACATGCCTAAAGTAGTATTTCCAACTCCAGTTTGTCCCTATTTAGGCTGCATGAACAGCAGAGCGCTCAGTTTCTGATCCCTCAATGTCACAATTCTGAGAACTAGGTGACTGGTGGAACGTGTCTGACTCTGATTGCACGGCATTGTCATCTAGTGGTCAATACCGGTAATATCGAGTTATTTAACACTTTTTTTATCAATACCGATATTAAAAAATCAATACTGCCCAAGACTAGCCATCGGTATTTTATTTCACTTTAATCCATGCCTTCTTTTAGATGTGACCCTGTGCTTCTCAAACATTTGCAAGCCAAGGACCTCGCCCAAAATGATTCCCCATATGTGAGCTGATGATCTGTTTCATTGGTTCCCAAACCTTCTTATGTCAAGGACGACTCTCGGAGTGGTTCATTTGGTTCCATTTGTAAAGGTCCATTTGGTCCCAAACTATCTTTTTTTACTGGGGACCCACCCTAGATCTCTCTCAAGTAGTAGCAGGAGAACCAATGATTTGTGTTTTTTCTTCCCAGGGCTCTGTGGCCATCGCAGGAGCAGTGGTTCGCTGGCTGCAAGACAACCTGGGAATCATCCAGAGCTCTCCTGAGCTTGGTACGTCAGACCATATATCAGGGCTGCCCAAAAGGTAGATCGTGATCTACCGGTAGATCACACAGACCGTGCAGGTAGATCACATGACAGTCCCAATAGATCTGTAACTTTGATCTGTAACTCTTGAGAGCGTTAAAACGAAACCAAATGGACCCTTACGGGTCCATTTGGTTTCATTTTACACTCTCAAGAGTTACACTCTCAAGAGTCCACGAAAGTAGAAAATGGAGAATAATTGTTATTTTGGCCAGTGTTTTGCCAGTTCTCTTTCCCAATTGTGGACAAAAGCGTGAAATTTCTTAGTTTTGGGTGCAAGAGACTAAATTCAACATTAAACTGTCAACTCAAACCCCAAATACTGTTTTCAAACATCAGTAATAGCATATACAAGAAAACCTTCCAATTCTCTCCCTCTATTTTTCACTATAACAGTAAGTAACCATCACCACTATTTCAAAGCTCAAACATATTTATTATATATATTAGGGCTGGGACTTTAACTGATTAATTGAGAATAATTAATTACAGAAACTATAACGTGATTAAAGAAATTAACTAATTTTACATTTTGATCGTGTTTATGGTGCGGACTAGTTAAAAGCCTCGCTACAAAGTATTTGTCACCACCAGCTGTCTTTTTTTTGTTTGTTTGTTTGTTTTTCCACACAGAGAAACTGGCTGCGTCGGTAGGAACGTCCTATGGCTGTTATTTTGTTCCTGCTTTCTCCGGGTTATACGCCCCCTACTGGGAACCCAGTGCCAGAGGGTAAGGCCTGTTGATGTAAAACAATTAGCAGACAAAATTGGAACTGTGCACTGTAAAATTAGTAGGGCGGCAGTGGCTCAGGGGTAGAGTCACCGGATGGCAACCGCAAGGTTGCCGGTTTGATCCCGGGCTCCTGCAGAGTTACTGTCGAAGTGTCCTTGAGCAAGACACTGAAGCCCTAATTGCTCCTGATGTGCTAGTAGGTACCTTGCATGGTTTCCACTGCCATCAGTGTATGAATGTGTGTGTGAATGTGGTGAATGTGATGCACAATCTATGTAAAGCGCCTTGGATAAAGGCGCTATATAAATGCACCATTTACCATTTAAAATTAACTCTGACCAAAACATTTTTACAATCCACCTAAAAATGTATACAAAACATTTCAGTGTTTTCTCTTTTTTGTATCTCCCTCCCTCCCTCTCCGGATCTCTCAGGATTATATGTGGTTTAACTCAGTTCACAAACAGGAGCCATGTGGCCTTTGCAGCACTGGAGGCTGTCTGCTTCCAGACACGAGAGGCAAGTTCTCGCTTTTCCACATATAGATAACCTGGTGGGTGAAATGTTTGGCTTGTGAAAATAACCGTGTGTGCGTGTGCGTGTGTGTGTGTGTGTGTGTGTGCGTGTGCGTGTGTGTGCAGATTCTGGATGCCATGAACCAGGACAGTGGTATTCCTCTCACCCAGCTGCAGGTGGATGGAGGAATGACGTCCAACAGGCTGCTGATGCAGCTGCAGGCAGACATCCTCTGCATCCCCGTCGGTACGTCATGCCGTCCGTCCAATAACCCCCATGGTTCACACACTCTTTCACGTCATGGCTGTGCAAATATGCAGATTCTCAGTTCTCTGTTTTTATGAACTACTCCGGTTCACAATTAACACATTTAGAAAACAAACTGGTGCCTTTCATAGTTCATAAAACATTTTGAACTAAATTTCATGGTTCCAAAACAAATAGCTATTTTAGTTATTCCCCCTGATCTCTGGGCAGTCCCCTAAAATGTATAGATCTGTAACTCTTGAGGCCGTTACACACTCTCGAGAGTTAAATTATACTGTATGTAAACATCTGACTTATGCAATTTCAAGAGTCCACACAATTAAAAAATGGGGAATAATTGTTATTTTGACCAACGTTTTGCCAGTTCTCTTCCCCAATTGTGGACAAAAATGTTAAAGTTATTAGCTTTGCGGGCAAAAGACTAAACTCAACATCACAAACTGTCAAGTCAAACTCCAAATACTGTTTTCAAACGTCAGTAATAGCATATACAAGAAAACCTTCCAATTCTCCCCCTCCATTTTTTCATTATAAGTGCATTATTCTTAAACACTATAACAGTAACACCATCACCACTATTTCAAAGTTTCTTGGGGGCCTTGAAATGGATTTTTTTATGTGTAGATTTTGTTGAGCCGGCCATTTTGAAAGTAGTAGTAAAAAAGTGTAGGCACCTCTGGTCTAACACAATTTGCTGTGAAAATCACTGATGATGATGATGGTGTTGGTGTGTCTGTCCTCAGTGAAACCGTCCATGCCTGAGACCACTGCCCTGGGGGCAGCCATGGCAGCAGGGGCAGCTGAGGGGGTCAGCGTGTGGAGCCTGGACCCAGCAGACCTCAGTGAGGTCACATCTGAGAAGTTTGAGCCACAGATCAACCCAGAAGGTACTGGAAATATCATGATCTGTCATATCTGAAACAGTAGCTCTGCAGCAGGGGTGCTCAAAAGGTAGATGGTGATCTACCAGTAGATCACACAGACCGTGCAGGTAGATCACATGACAGTCCCCATAGATCTGTAACTCTTGAGAGCGTTAAAACGAAACCAAATGGGCCCTTACGGGTCCATTTGGTTTCATTTTACACTCTCAAGAGTTACACTCTCAAGAGTCCACACAATTAGAAAATGGAGAATAATTGTTATTTTGACCAATGTTTTGCAAGTTCTCTTTCCCAGTTGTGGACAGAAGCGTGAAGGTTTTTGCAGTTTTGGGTGCAAGAGACTAAACTCAACATAACAAACTGTCAACTCAAACCCCAAATTCTGTTTTCAAACGTTAGTAGTAGCATATACAAGAAAACCTTCCAATGCTCTCCCTCTATTTTTCATTTTAAGCGCATTATTCTATAAGTAACACCATCACCACTATTTCAAAGCTCAAACTTTCAGGGGAGCCTTGAAATGGATTTTCAGGAATGGAACAATCACATTTCTGATGTGTAGATCTTGTTGAGCCGCTCATTTTGGAAGTAGCTCTCAAGTCAAAAAAGTGTGGGCACCTCTGCTCTACAGGTACAAGCTCAAAATGCAGCACAGGGCCATGCATTTTGATCTTAAAGATCTGTTATTTTTAAAAAAAAATTGAAAACAAGATTCTCATTGTTATTGCTATTTTTCAATCGGAGAAGTAATTCATTTTACATTATGTCAATATTATTCCTATAACATAATGTTATAATGTTAACGCCAACAAAATGCATGTGTTGTCGCGTAGAGAGCGAGTTCCGCTACGCGCGATGGAAGAAAGCAGTGCAAAAAGCCATGAACTGGGAGACGACGGAGCCAGTCGGTAACGTAAACGGTAGGTGTGATCGTGTCCTGGACACCTGCATACGGGGTATGCAGTTCTACTTTGAAAAACTATTGAAAACATCAGATCTACAAGCTCATAGCGCGCCACCGAGTGGCGCGCTATGAGCTTGTATCTCTGATATTTTTAAATCTTTGAATACATTATTTCAGAAGCAAACATTTTTAACTCAAATCTTTGCTTCAGGGGGATCCCTATAGGACATGTTTTCAGATGGGGGTCCACAGCCAAATATAGATAATTCTGGTGGTCCTTGGCATGAAATCTGTGTTCCTGACACAGGAACATTGATTCTTTTCAGAAAAAAAAAAATAGATTCTAGTGTCAGAAGGTAGGATCTAGCGTCAAGAACTAATTTAGAATCTAGTGTAAAAGAATTAGAATGTAGTGTCATACATTCTCCTGAACGGGGTGTAAACAGAAACATTGCAGACAAAAGTGAGGACCCCCTCCAAAGATTCATCCCACCGTCTCTCTCTCTCTCCCCCACCTCCTCTCTCTCCCCAGGAGCAGAGAGCAGCATCTTCAGCAGCGCTCCGCTTGGTTTCTACATCATGGGCAGCATGTTGATGCTCATCGGTGCAAAATACATTGCAGGTCAGTGTCTGCTTCGTTGGACGTTGGGACGAGTTAAGCGGCGTCATCTGTTGCGCAAAAAGACGGGAAACACGGGTTTGCGTGGTCATGCTGTTAACTCTAACTTCTGTTCTGTCCATCCCATTAAGGAAGCGACTAGGTCCAGAGCCTTTTCCCAGAAGGCTCTGTCCCAACAGGGGTTTTTGGAAGAGAAGCAGAGGCCAGTGGAAACGTCCTCCTCTCCTCTCGTCACACCACCGATGAGATGAGACCGCATGATGCACGGTTTGGTTTGGGGGCCGTCTTCCGTAAAAACTCGCATTCCAGACGAACAGAGGCACTCCGGTGTAAACCCTTTTATTTGATGGATAATCTAAACCCCGAACGGCCAGGACTCAAAAGCCTAGATGAGCTCCTTTCCCTCCCACTAGTTATGGGGCATGCATGCACAGAACCTTACTTTATTTTCCTTGTTTGTTTTATTTTATTTTATTTTACTCATGAAGAGCTGGTGGCCGATTCTACGAAAGCTTTCTAAAGGACCCTCAAATTCGTATCGTTTGAGAGGGGGAAAATAAATAAATAATAATTAATATTATTATTCAAGGTTTTTCAAAAATGTAAAAACAAATAGCAGATGCCAATCAAAGTAATCCTTGAAGTTTTACTTGAAGAAATAGAAGAGATGCTGAAGTGGCACAAAGTTGGCATGCTGTAAGCTCGTACATCTGCTACTTTTGAATTAAGCAATATTACACGGGAGGGTGTGGATTAACATGATTCTTGTCTTATCCACACCCTCAAGTGTAATACTGCTATTCTACCACAGTTACCCTGAAAACTGAAAGAATCGCTGAAAAATAATAATAATATTTTTCCAATGACCGATCTAGTCACTACGACCAAATGTCCCGAGAAACTAGCTAACCTAGCCAACCAGTCTGCTGCGCTCTGAGAGGAAAACGCAAGCTGACATCTTTGTATTGATCAGAGCCTTCTAGTAGGAGAGTTATGATATTGAGGGGTCAGAAAGCAGAGCGGAGCACCGTGCACGTGACTACGAAGATTCGTCACGTGACTATACAGAGCCTTTTTTAGGCCCCTCCGAGGACCCGCTGTTATCGCGAGAATCTTAGCTTTTCAATGAATTCTCACAATATCGCCTGCTGCTTCCGCTTTTCAGAGTGGCCTCAAATGGCTTCTGCATCGCGCGAGTGACCTGGCGCACAGGAGTGAACGGGAATATGGCAACTCTCCCCTAGAAGGCTCTGGTATTGATTAGCTGTGGCTGTGTGGTGGTTACTGTAACTGCATGCGACCAGTTTTAACCAATCAGGTTAGTTCCTCAAAATGACCTGTGGTAGAATTGCCAAAGCAAAAAACCTAAAATGACATTGTGTATACTTGGGGGGTCTTCCCGATGTTCCGTACTTAACACTACTCCACCTTTTTTTTCCCTCGACACTGAAATCTCTTCAGTTATTATGCCATGATACCCAGAACAGGGACTGTAGGGTTTGTGTGGGTCTTTATGTATATATATTGTAATTTACCTCTGCGACAGACAATAACGAAGCATGGTTGTCTCTCATCGGCAGACTAAAGGCTGCATTTTCATCACACGCTAAACTCCATATCCCAAACCCCTTATTCCTTTTTTTTTTAACAATTTTTTTTTTTTTTTTTTTTTTTTTTTTTTAACAATTTTGAAAAAATGTTTTGGAATAGTTCAATGTGCCAATCTATTGACATGTTGTGAGCTTGTAGATTGGCCACTTAAAATACTGAAAAATGTTTTTTGAAGTAGTTTTAAATGGCAAAGATATTAAGGGATAAGGGGTATAGCGGTGAGGAAAATCTACGCCTAGATGTGAAGTTTTGCGTACACTGTCAGACTTTTTTCTTTTTTATTTATAGTACACTGCAGTTGTTTTGTTTTATATGATTATTTTTGCCCTGTTATGCGCAGTGCAATGATTATTTATGTTAACAATCCAGTGTGTACGCAGTGTAACGTGACATTCTTCGACACGCACACCTTTGTGGATTTTTATTATGTTAGAGCACTTTATATAGGTTTTTTTTCATTTTCTTTTTTTATGTTGAAAAGAGCGCTGGCATTAATATTTTGTACGAGTTTGAACAAACACACTGGAAGAAGCTTGACTTAGCATTCTAGAAGGAAAATAGCTCTTGACTTGAAAGGATTGGTGGAAGGGAAATGTGAATAATATAATATAATATACTGTAGATACACAGTAGGCTGTATTGTCCTGTGAGGGTCTGATGTGCACCAATTTGATTGTAGAGTTATTTTATCATTCAGCAATCTACCGAACAATACCAAAAGTATAATTATACAGAAGATCTATCGTGGGCCTGACCAATTATTATCATTTATTTTATGCTGAACACAGATGCTTTGGTCTATATTTTCAAGATGTGACGTTTTTTAAAAACAAATGATCAAAATGTGTTCTTTTTGTGAAGACATGGCAAGAATGAGGAAGCATTTAAACAACCTAAACAATAAGCAGTACTGGTCTAAGTATTGGTCTAACTTGAACCAAATTGAGACATATTCCTTTAGTAAATTGGACCGAGCTGGATGATGCAAATGGACCTAGAGTTATGAAATTTGCAGACAATCCTACTTTTTCAGCAGTTGTTCTTGTTGGAAGATAACAGTTAGTAGTGTCCGTTTACTTTCTTAGTCTAACATTTGTCACTGTATCACTACTGTAGTGAGAGCCAACACATTCGACAGCCGGGCATTCAGCTTTTCTTGAGAATACTATGTGCTTTGTATTGCAGAGAGAGAGACTACCGTAATTTCCAGATTATAAGCCGCACCAGCTAAATTTGGGGCAAAATACTGTTTTTTTTTCCTTGTATAAGCCGCACCTGACTATAAGCCGCACCAGGCTTATAGTCAGGTGCTTCATGTTAGAGCAGTGGTTTTCAACTTTTTCA
Source organism: Benthosema pterotum (assembly GCA_039105355.1). NCBI lineage: Eukaryota > Metazoa > Chordata > Actinopteri > Myctophiformes > Myctophidae > Benthosema > Benthosema pterotum. The sequence continues at coordinate 27,035,009 of CM076988.1, read as the reverse complement.
CAATTTAACAACATCTTCACCCCACAGACCCCAAAACTAAAGATTTCTTTTGGTTTTGTTCACAAATCATCAAAATTAGACCAAAATGAACATAACTTATGACTTATTAATTAAGTGGTGCTAATTTAGATGGTGAATATCATAACTCTTGAGAGTGTAAACATGAAACCAAATGGACCCGCTAGGGTCCATTTGGTTTCATTTTTACACTCTCAAAGAGTTACATCTGGTTAACCAACTTTCTATCATTTAGTCTGCGGAGCCCACCTGGAACCTGGAAAATCCATAGATTGGCCGTACCATTGTATAAGCCGCAGGGTCAAAAGCATGTGAAAAAAGTAGCGGCTTATAGTCCGGAAATTACGGTACTGTACTGTTACAGAGTTGTACTTGTTTACACTCAATCCCTGCTAGAGATTTTGTGATGGGGATCTCTTGTTCTTAACAGGATCTGTAAACGCTGGTGAGACTCTTCTAAACTAGAGGCCATGTAGTCTTTGAAAAGCAGGACGAAACCAACCTCCATGTCGGTTTCACTGTTATTCACATTTTCCTGCTTATTGTCCCATGTTTGCAGTATTATTATTCCCCTGATACATTTTTGTCACTACGGTAATCTTGCCTTTGGGAGATTGTGAAGTAAGCCAGCACTTGCATTGTTTACTGTGTGTGCAGTATGTGCGTATGTACGTTTTTTTTTTTTGCTATGTTGCAAATTTTCTTCCATAGTATGTGTTATTGGTTTGTACTGTTTGGACAGTTTGGACAGTTAATTTATTATTAAACGATCTAGCCATCGCTCGTAGAAGTTCCCAGATGACATTGCTGAGGAATGTCTTTATCTGACACTTATGTATAATGCAGGGTTGGGATCCATTTATTTGTCAGTGAATTGAATACAAAGGGAAAAATATAACTGTTTCTCGGTGTGTGTTTCGTTATTTCATCACTATTTGAAAGGATTGCATGGATTGCGATTGAGACTAACAGCTACTCCATCCATCCTACAGTACTCACCCAATGTTGAATACATATATTGTGCCTTGATATAAAATAGGTTGAAAACTACTGTAATAAGGGTGTTTGTAGGCCTGAAGAGCAGTCACACGTCCGTACAAAGACGACGACCAACTCGGCACCGAGGAGAGAGACGTTGTCATCCAGTTGAAGAACAAGTCGACGGTAAAGCTGTCAGAAACGCCAGACAAACGATTGGAACCGTTGAGTGCTCAACTCAGTGTTGAATGTTGGCATTCAAGCATCTTGATTGTTCTTCATCTTCATTATATACCCTTCTTTATATAGTCTTTGAATTCATTCTGTATTCTGTCATTATAGGGGAGACCATGTCTCACACTTCTCACCTTTCAATATAAGTGACATTTCTCATTTCTCTTTCTGTTCTAATTTTAACAGATTCTGATTTGGTACAGGGATGCACTAATATGAAAGTACTGTAAGTGGAGCACTCTGGTCTGAGGGTTGTTCTTGTATTGTTTATGCAGCCATGGTGGAGACTGATGTTTCAATGTTTACCTGCCTTTTCTTTTCCACTGCAGTGCCTTTGAAGTTGTAATTGGGCCCAGTGAAGTCAATGAGGTCACCTGGTCAGCACTGCACAACACTGCATGTTTCAATGGATGGTGAGCAAAGCAAACACCCTCTTGACTCATTTTTGTCTGTTTTATTGGGCTCTCTTTACATAATAATGATATAATTATTTGATGTACTGGATGGTCAACCGATATGCCTCTCAGCTCTATGGTAAAATACACTCATGGATACACAAGGTATCATCTTTGTGTTGGCTCAAGTTTCAGGTGAAAATACAAGCTCATCCACCATTTGAAATGTTGTGCTTACTGTACATACAAACCGCAATCTGAAATGGAAGTAAATGAGATGCAATCTCAGAACCATTTCCTGGCTGATGATGAAATGAAATTGAGTAAGGGAACACACCCTCCTAATAAAGCCCAATGATTGGCCTGTAACCCCTGTGCAACCAAACCATAATGATTGCCTCCTGAAATTCCCATCCTCTATGGCCGTTGCGAGGCAATACAATGGTGTGCCATGGCCTTAAGACCATTTTGTGGCATGTTGTGTTGTGTGTGTGTGTGTTTTTTTTTTTCTCCATCTACCAAAGAACTCAAACCAGACTCCAATTTCTATATTAATCTCTTTTAGAGATATTTTTTTAAATAATTTGTATTATACCATTCACTTCAGTGGAGGGCCTTTAATCTCTTTGTTATAGCGTAATATGAGCTGTCAATGTATTTGTATTTGGATCCCATGAGGTGATTGTGTGTTATCAGCCACTGAGCACAAGATCTAAAAAAGGTATAAAAGTGATTTTTTTTTTTTTTTTTTTAATTAGACGTTGAATAGACGTCTAATCAATCGATTTATGTCTAATCAACGTCTAATCTTTTAGAGGTCTAAAGATTAGACCTCTAAAAAACATTTTTCGATTTAGCATGTTTTAGATGTTGTGCTCAGTGGACAGCCAGTGATGGCACAAGGACCAAGGTACTGGCACACAGGAAACAGAAAACTGTCAGAAAGGTTGTAGGAAACATCCGGAGTGTAGAGGAAGTTGTTGAGCAACAAGCAACATACAGTGAGGAGGTAAAACCAGAGACAGTTGTGTGATTTCAGATGCTGACTGACTGAGCCTCGTATTCATAGATATCGTATTGGCTGGCAAGAGGACACTAGGTCTACCTTTTCATTAAGATTGCATGAGATCGCCTACAGGTGATAGTCTTTTTGTATGTGCACTAGTAGTGTTTTCAAACATCACCTTCTTTGACATCATTGCCTCGACTCCACCATGGGCAGTTTCCTGAGCCTGGGGAACAAAGCTCTGACCAGGATGGTCTCAGACCTCTCCGGTGTGGGCAGTTTCTTCATCCTGGTGGGCTTCGTCTTCCTCTGGCACTCCCAGTTCCGGATGGAGTACCGCTGCAGCTGTGTGAACAGGGCTGCCAACCTGTGGTACTGCTGGAGCGTCATGCTCCTCCCGGCCGTCCTCATCCTGCTCTTCGTCCTGGGCATCAACAAGCGCTTCCAGAGGAGCGCCAACTTCACCTCCAGGTTCTGCTGCCGCCCGAACTCCCGCTCCAGGTGGCACTTTTTTTTCCCCACCCAATTTACTTTTTATTGAACTTTTACATTTTTCATACCAGGACAAGACGATACACTCAAGGGGAGATATTGATACTAATGAGATCCTAATGTTCATTATCCATCCATACCCACACAAGTTCCGCTTCTACAGGTTATAGAGAATTTAACTAGCATTAACCCATTTTGTCCTGACTGGTTTCTAGTTTTTGACATGAGATTCTACAACATACTTCCTGACATTAGATTTAGATCTAGATTGTAGTTTCTGACAGATTCTAGATTCTGATGCTACATTCTAATTTCTGACATTATATTCTAGTTTTCCTGGAAAAAAAAAACTACATTCCTGTGTCAGTGATGCTCAGTGTTGGGAATATTACTTTACCTTGTTAATATATTACTTATTAATTATTACCTTCATTTTAAAGCAATATATTATATTACAATATTACTGTCTGAGCAAGTGTAATATATTAATATTACTATTACATATTACTTAAAAAAAATCTGGCCAAATACATATGAAATCCACTTTTAAAAAAAGTCACTCCTGAAAACAGTCCTGGTGTAGACCTATCTCATCCTACTCAGCTATGGACAGTTAACACAGGAGTTAAATGTATTCCTTGAATTCATGGAAGCCAATAAATATTTTGATGACAAATCATAGAAAATAAGTAATTATTTAACTTCTGCAATCTCACAAGAACACTTGCAACGGGACAGACTCACAGAAAGTAATATTGAAAGTAGTGCAGTAATCCAGAAAGAAAAGTATAATATATTAGATTATTTTTGGTGGGTAATATATTTATATTACAAGTTACTCCATATAGGTAATATATTATGTAATATATTAAGTTATGTAGTGCACATGTCCCAACACTGGTGATGCTCAACAAATTTCATATTTGGCTTCGGACCCCCATCTAAAAAAATGTTCTATGGATCCCCGAGAAGCAAAAATTTGAGTTAAAAACGTTTGCTTTTGAATTCATGTATTCAAAAATTTGTGCCACATTCTCATGATTTTTTCCCATAAACATCAGACCTACAAGCCCACAGCATGCCACTCTGTGACGCGCTGTGAGCTTAGTAGGTCTGCTATTTTTCAATAGCTAAAGCATAGTAATAAACATAATGCTCAGAACACCAAAACGCCAGTGTTGTTCTTAGTAGACTACGGTTTTTGATATTTAGTTGACTAAGACTAGACTAACAAAAATTCATTTCAAAAGACTAAATGGGACTAAAAGATGTGTGTTTTCAAGAAGACTAAATCATAACCTAAGACTAATGGAAATAGGAAACATTTTTATCTTCTTTTTTTCGTTCTTGTGAACATATCTGCAGTATACATTGCATACATTTTCAGCAAAGGAACTTATTACTATTGCAGTAATTTTATACAAGAAATAAAACGAGACATGTTTCATACTAAAAACTACAAATCTGTATAACATATAGAAACCTACAATGTATTTGTATGTAAGACTAAACTACCAAGACTAAGACTAAAAGACTAAGACTAGACTAAATCCTTTTTGACATTTCGTCGACTAAGACTAGACTAAAAAAATGAATTTCAGAAGACTAAATGGGACTAAAAGACTAAATATGACTTACTGAAAAGACTCAGACCAAATCAAAATATTCTAAAAAAAAAAAAAAAAAAAAACACTGCAAAACGCGTATATTCAGCGTATCATCTCCTTTGGTGTTTTGCAGCTGCCACTTCTTCTGGGCTCTGGCGGGGCTGCTGAACCGGGCCTGCTTCGCGGGGCTGGTGTGGGTGGTGGTGCTGCTGATGGATGGAGACTGGTACCTGTGCTGCTCCTACACACTGCCCCCAGGGCAGTCACACCTGCCCTGTAAAGATAAGGGCCAACTCAGCGACCAGGAAAAGGACCTCGTCTTTCAGATGAAGAACACGTCTACGGTGGGGCCATGGTCAGGCTTATTACACTCGATGAATGAATGAATGAATGAATGAATGTATTTTTTATTAACAGAGATGAGAATTACAGTACAATTCAAGTACAACTGCATCAAATCTGAAAAAGCTGATTAGACACACTAGTTAAGCATACACTTGTTTACAATAGTGGCCAACTTGTTCATTTCATTAAGGCATTCAAATACCGTACATACAAAACAACTACTTCAGTAAAATCAGAAGCAGCAAATCATGGAGGTAAAATCATAGTGGAGGTGAAAAGGGAAAAGAGAAATGTACAATGAGGAGAGGCGGGGTGGGTGGGGGGGTTTTATGTACATTTTTGTTTTACAGAGGCCAGTTTCAAATTGCAGCCATCTGTAGGTGCCCTTTGAGAGCGGTTTTGAAGGAGTCAAGGGATTCACATGCCTTTATGACTGTTGGTAGGGCATTCCACATTTAGGTGGCATATGAGCGGAAGGAATTAAGACCCTTGTTTGTGCCAAATCTGGGTTGGACATGGTTGGTAGCACTCCCTCCACTCGATAATGACAAAAAACCCCAACAAGATTAACATAGTCAGCCTGTCTGGATTTCAGGTGGCGAAGCAGCAAAGTGATAACAAACTCCTCCTCTGTCCTGTGATGGTTAAACTACAGGGTATTGGCCTGATGGTGTTGACTTCAATCATCTTGCTGGAGCTCTTCCTGAGTGCACTCATTCACTGCTGTAGATCTGTGTGCCCAACAGTCTGTGGTAAGTGGAATATAAGACTCTGGCTGTGGAATATAAGACTTTGTGTCCATCCAAACAGGTTAAATATTTAATTATTTTACCTGTTTGGGCAGACATTTTTTTCACTATTTGGCGTCCCAGTCTCCAAGACATCAAATCTTTCTTTTAAATGGGAAACAGTGCATTTATATAGCGCCTTTATCTAAAGCACTTTACATGGATACCGTAATTTCCGGACTATTTTTTCACATGCTTTTGACCCTGCGGCTTATACAACGGTGCGGCCAATCTATGGATTTTCCAGGTTCCAGGTGGGCTCCGCAGACTAAATGATAGAAAGTTGGTTAACCAGATGTAACTCTTTGAGAGCGTAAAAATGAAACCAAATGGACCCGCTAGTGTCCAGTTTGGTTTCATTTTGGTTTTCCTTTGGTTTTCATGTTTACACTCTCAAGAGTTATGATATTCACCATCTAATTTAGCACCACTTAATTAGTAAGTCATAAGTCATGTTCATTTTGGTCTAATTTTGATGTTTTGCCTCTTTTGTTTGTCACTACCGGTAGTCAGGTGCGGTTTATACAAGGAAAAATCAGTATTTTGCCCCAAATTTAGCTGGTGCGGTTTATATTCAGGTGCGGCTTATAATCCGGAAATTACGCTACTGTAATCTACAAATAGCCCTAAATATATGAACTCTATTCCTAAATACTGCACATGTGTGTGCCTCTCTGGCTGCAGGTACGATGGATTCCTACAGGAACAGGTTCAAAGACAAGCTGTTAGAAGGAGCTCAGGAACAGATCAAGTCCAGCCTGGAGACAGCTGCTGACCAGTATGTCACTGCCAGGCTGTCCATGGACCCCAAGATGAAAGGTAATCCTAAACACTGAGAAGTATCCACAATTTTCCCCATCAAGGCACCAGAGGGGACCGGAAACAGAGCGCACACACGTCCTATTGCCACGTTAGGGCGGGTCATACTTTTTTTATTTTTGAAATTCAAAATGCTTGGGTGCCTATTTTATGTTTTTGGGTATGGGGAATTCAAATATGATATTCTTTTTTTGATTGGACAAACCCTAGCTACATCTATTTGCATTTCTATATCAGTAATTGTATCGATTTTACCTCAATTATGAGATTTAAAATCCAAAGGAAATTCTAACATGTGGGGTGTCTAAATTATGTGTTTTTTGATGGAGAATTCAAATATAATATTGTTTTTTGGATAGAATAAGTCTAACCTACATTTTTCTGTACTTCAAAATTGCACATTTCGCCCGTTTTGACATATTTTTTAGGATTTTTAAATACATAAAGGAAATCATCAACAAAGTCAAATCAAATTAACCTATTTATTAACAATTCAAGTGCAGGTATATCTGAATAAAATTGATGATCAATCACAGTATCACTCCAAAGTCCTGCTTTGACTCAACCATACACATCAGCCGATCTTCGGAGCCCTGATTCCTTCATCTCTCTTTTCCTGAGAGAAGTAGGTAGAGTAGAAGCTAAGTCACCATTTTGACCACCCTCTCAATGCTTTGAGTGTGGCAAGGCCAGTTAGCCACCTCCATGGGCCTGGATTCTCCCTAAATCATTTTGTCCTTATCCGTTCAGCAGGATTAGGATTTTTATATACTTAAAGGAAATATTTTATGTCGACAAAGTCAAATCAAAGTTATTTATTAAAAATTCAAGTGCATGTATATCACTGAATAAAATTCTGATGATCAATTTTCAGTATCACTGAAAATCACTGAACAAGTTCTCCTGAGCCCTGATTCCTCCATCCCTCTTTTCTTGAGAGAAGCAGGTACAGCGGAAGCCACTATGACCAGTTGACCACCCTCTCTCAATGCTTTGAATGTGCTGAATGTGCTCCAGTTAGGCACCTCCATGGGGGTTGATAAAGGTCTTCAGTTCAGGTCAAAGACACCTTTTTATCAGATAATCATCATCAATCCACCAATGTTGGATATGTTTTTCTGGTTCTTTTCATTGCCGTCATAACCTGAATGTCTCAGTCTTCTTATCCCCTGGATGGCCAGGCTTCTCTCCCTCCCCACAATCATCTCATTCTGATTCTTGAGATGTTTTTGGAGGATAGCTTCATGATGGCTCCACTGTGTGGGCACGGCAAGCAGCTTGGCATCACAATTCCCCATACCTCCTTTCTCTGGGACTTGTCACAGGCCAAGTGAAACTTTTGCTGCCTAGGACCTTCAATCCATCATCTTTGTTGGCCCCTAACTGATCGATCTGTCTGACAAGGTCATTAAAGATGAAAGATCTTGACTGATCAACACTATGGCTATAGAATGGTTTATGCAGTCAGGGATAGTGATTCCTAGCTGCAAGGCTGGCTCTGAATGGGTCAGTAAACCACAGCTGCTGGCTCATTGCAACAAAAAGATATCTCAGACTCTGAATGTCAAAGCATGGTGAAAGTAAAGAATCATCTGCATCTGACAAATCTGAAGTGCATTGCTGAATACACCATTATTTTTACAGTCATGGAAAAAATATTAAACCACCCTATTATTAGACCACCATACAACGGTGGTCTAATATTTTCCATGACTGTAGATATACATGGACTGGACTGTCCCAGAGGAAGGATGCATTGGGCATTGTGATGCCAACTGCTAGATCTGCTTGTTGTGATCACAATGAAGCCATCCTTCAAACACTGCTGTGCCCAAAGGATCAGGATGAAATGGTTGAGGGAGTGGAGAGAATCCAGGCCATCAGGGGCAAAGGACCAGAAGCACGCAAATATGATGCTCCCAGCATGGTGTGTCAGAGTATCTCACCTGTGCAATAAACACCTCAAAGATTAAGACCATCAATCAAAACCCCCATGGAGGAGGCTAACTGGCCTTGCCACACTCAAAGCATTGGAAGGGTGGTCAAAATGGTGACTTAGCTTCTGCTCTACCTAGAAGCTAAGGGATGAAGGAATCAGGGCTCCGAAGATCGGCTGATGTGTATGGCTGAGTCAAAGCAGGACTTGTTCAGAAAGTGATACTGTGATTGATCATCAATTTTATTTAGATATATCTGCACTTGGATTGTTAATAAATAGCTTAATTTGATTTGGCTTTGTTGATATAAATGATTTCCTTTATGTATTTAAAAATCCTAAAAAATAGGTAAAAACGGGCAAAATGTGCAATTTCAAAGTACAGAAAAATGTAGGTTAGACTTATTCTATCCAAAAAAACAATATTATATTTGAATTCTCCATCAAAAAACACATAATTTAGACACCCCACATGTTAGAATTTCCTTTGGATTTTAAATCTCATAATTGAGGTAAAATCGATACAATTACTGATATAGAAATGCAAATAGATGTAGCTAGGGTTTGTCCAATCAAAAAAAGAATATCATATTTGAATTCCCCATACCCAAAAACATAAAATAGGCACCCAAGCATTTTGAATTTCAAAAATAAAAAAAGTATGACCCGCCCTAACACCACAGCCTATTGCCATGTCTGCATATTATAAGCAACTTTTGACTTCTTTTTTCATGTAGGAAATCACTTTCATGTAGGAAATCACTTACAAATATCTGGAACCCCAGATAAAAAAATGTTATTGTCCACATCGCAATGCTCAGTGCAGCAATTCGCTCGGCTAGCGCCTCGCTCAGTGGTGCTTCACAATGCTCATGGTCGGCAGAGACGGCGCCGCTCCGTCATTTTCAGTGGAGTATATGCAAGTATAATATGCACAGATTTATTGTAGGCGAATATGCACAGATGTATTGTAGGCGAATATGCACAGATTTATTGTAGGTGAATATGCACAGATTTTTGCCTATTCTAGGCGAGTATGGAGTATGGATTGGCATCTCCGTGCATATTCACCTAAACCTCATGAGACTGGGTTGCCTCCTCACATGTATGTGAATGTGTCTGTCCACACACAGCACTCCTCCAGAGGACCAGTGGGGAGGAGGCGGACAACAGCAGACCCACAGGAGGAGATGCAGCAGGAGGGAGCGTGGAGACGGAGACGGAGGAGGAGGTGATAGCCAGAGTCAGAGCCCTGGAGTGGGCAGCCATCTCTGATTTTACTTTTCAACTCATAGACGATCTGCCCTCTGGACATGTTGATGCAGTCCGTGGGTCCGAGTACCGACGTTTCACCTCAGTGGATGTTAATACAGATATATCAGGACAAGAGGAATAGCAGATGTCAAAGAAACTGCTGCTGTCTGTACTGATTTAATGATTCAGGACTTTTGGATAGGATGGGAACCCTTTTTGCAGTGTTGCCAACTGCCAAAATCCAAAATGCACTAGTAGAATGCGCTAGATGCTGAAGGGAAGCACACCACTAGAGAATGTAATGACCATTAATCTTCTACATTCTCTAGTTGTGTAGACTTGGGCTAATTCACATGATGAATATTTTAACTCTTGAGAGCGTAAAAATGAAACCAAATGGACCCGCAAGGGTCCATTTGGTTTCATTTTTACGCTCTCAAAGAGTTACATCTGGTTAACCAGCTGTCCATCATTTAGCCTGGGAACCACTGGTTGAAAACCACTGTCATAGGAGGAAAAATGGTGAAAAACGTGGGTTTTATCTCTGGCGCCTGTCAATCAATTTCGCCCCCAACTCACCAGCAAAAAAACACTAGATTTTCCGCCAGGAGTTTTTTCACGAATTTTGGCGCTAGGGGGGTCTGGAAAAAGCTAAATATTGTGCCAAGTTGGCAACACTGCCTTTTTGGTGGTTCTATAGTACATCCATTATAGCAATACATATTTTTTTGCAATTTTTAAAATAAATATTTGAAAATGATTAATGTAGGTCAGTATTTAGAAGGCACTTGTCCTAAATGGGTTAAACACTGATTGAGAATCATGATTTAGTGTGTTCATTCTTCCTACTGAATCGTCCTACTTGCGAGCGAGCAGAGGGCGAGTACACCTCCAGGAGATAATACTCATGACACTAGAGATATCTTAATTACATCACCATTACAACATCAACTAAAGTGAACTGAAGCATTCCGCTGACTGGCGAATCGGAAAAACTATTTGGGCTCTTTAAATTGGGCTTGCTCTGCTTGCGCAAGCACGGCAATTAAATATCGTTTGAAATAATGTTGCCTATACCACTAGCCCTGGGCCTGAGCTTACCAAATAATTACCCAGAATAAGTAGAAACCTGCAATTCAAAAGGTTCAGAAATCACCTGACCCCCAAAAATGTAACTGTACTCCCCTACTTTGTTCATCATGAGTTGAAGCTCTTGTTGACTGGTTTTAATTATTATGGATAATTATTTAATAGGCCCAGGCCTGGTGGTATAGGCTTTCGGGCCTACCTGCAGGCTCCAGAACAGATTTGCTGCCGTGCAGCCAATGAGCACGGCCCCAAACCTGATTTGCTGCCATGCAGCCAATGAGCACGGCCCCAAACCTGATTTGCTGCCATGCAGCCAATGAGCACGGCCCCAAACCTGATTTGCTGCCATGCAGCCAATGAGCACGGCCCCAAACCTGATTTGCTGCCATACAGCCAATGAGAAGACTTACACCATACCTGCTACACCACAGCGATTGAGAATTGCACTCCATTGCATTAGTATTGGCTCTCTCTGCTCACACAGGAGTAGACCATGGCCTACTTGTGCACAACTCGCAAATTTGCACTCTACCGAGTGCTGATCTAGTTTCATGCATTTCACTGTATACTGTATATACACAATCATACAATCATACACATGCCAAATGCCTTTTACAAAGAATGGCAGATTCAGGTCCGAGTTTGTTGAAGGACAGAGACCGTACACCACAAGGATGACGTCATTTAAGTACAAGAATGATGTAATCTGAATACTCCGTCCAATCGGTGCACCGACTGCGGAGATCCCAAGATAAATAAACATGCTGTCGCGCCGTGCCGGCACACATTCGAAGTCGCACACCACCACCACCACCACCGCAGTCGGGTCTCGCCGAGTCGCGACCGAGATCGACGCCTGAAATGCCGATGAATGTAAACAGCGTGGTCCAGCTGCTCTCCCTCATCGTCCCGGTGGCGGCGGCGGCGACGCTGGTGGCCGGCTACACCTACATGGAGGAGAGGGAGCGGCGGCAGGAGAGCGCCCTCCTCAGAGCCCTGGAGGACATGAGCAAGGTCCTGGCGGAGAAGACCAGCCGCTGGGAGGAGTGGCACCTCTCGCAGGAGAAGCGCATCCGGGACATCCTGCAGATCGAGAAGAGGCTGGAGGACGTGGAGGCCGAGCAGCAGCGGGCGAGGAGGGAGAGGAGCGCGTGGAGGAGAGTGGAGGAACGCTCGGCGTCCTCGTCGTCCTCCTACCTCGCCGCGGACGCAGACAACGGCGATGGCGCGCCCGAGGAGAAGGAGCCGTACGTCTGTAAACTGGTGCTGGACCCCAACACGGCGCACCAGAACCTGGCGCTGACCAACAACTGCAGGAAGGCCACGCGCGTGGCCGACTTCCAGTACTACCCCTCCCACCCGGACCGCTTCGACTACTGGGAGCAGGTGCTGTGCACGGAGCCGCTGGCCGGCCGCTGCTACTGGGAGGCGGACTGGAGCGGCCGGGTCTCCATCGCCATGGCGTACCGGGGCATCCACCGGAGAGGGGTGGGCGGCGAGTGCGGCTTCGGCCACAACGACAGGTCCTGGAGCCTGGAGTGCTACAAGTGGAAGAACCACAAGAGGTACAGCGTGCGCCACAACAAGAGGACCACGGAGCTGCCCGACGACCCGTCCGGCGCCACCCGGGTGGGCGTGTACCTGGACCACGCGGCCGGGAGCCTGTCCTTCTACAGCATCGCCTCGGACGCCTTCATGCACCTGTACACGTTCCAGGCGGAGTTCAGCGAGCCGCTCTACCCGGGGTTCATGTTTGGACCCGCCTCCTCCGTGTCTCTGTATCAGATAGAGTCAGAGAAATCTTAGCGGCGCCCCCTCGCACTTCGGAAAATGAACGTTCGTTCTGTGCAGGAACACATAAATATATAGATGCATGGATCTGAAATTAAGGCCAATCAAGACATGTTCACGGACCGTGGCAGCCATGTCAGAAGAACAGCTGTTATAGAGCGGAATTATTGCGCATCTTAGAACCTCCCGCTCGAGGGCAAACTGAACCATAGTGGAGATCTGCACTGTGGCCCCTTCTATTCTCTCTTATTGCCCTACTTGCCCCAGAACAGGGATCGGATCTGGGCTAGAAGCAAAAATGTTTACACCCATTAGGGGGCGTTTCTGTTCCTCTCTATAAAGAAGAGGCTTCAAGTTCAACCACCTCAAAACGGAGCTCCTGAAGCAACCGGGGAGACGCTGAGGAGTCGGACCGTTGGACAGGGACAAGTGCACGGAGGTGCCAGAACAAGAATGGCTGGAGAGCAGGATTAAGACGATAGTTCGAGTCCTTTTACGTGGGTCCTGATAGCGAGCAGGACAAGGAAAGGAAATGTTTTGTCGAAACTTCTATTTTAGGTTTTTTTTAACTGGTTTAGAGTCAGGCGTGGGTTATTAATCTACAATCTACTATATGATAATTTAATGTATGTTAAATGTATGCTAACATGGGCAATAAAGTGAAATGACAAGTGTTAACAATTTGGGTGTTATCTACTATTATGGTAATGGTTTTAGGAGTGTGTATAGTAAGTGACAGGAGGACAGAAAAGGCTAATGCTAGTATAAAAATGTGAGGGCATAAAAGTTTGGGAAGCAAATTTGCGATTGGCTACTAGAAAGTGTGCCGTTCTGCGCCGTGATTGGGTAGAGGCTGTGTCATTGTCTTGTGAGTGGCTGTGCATTGCATACCAGATGTGCCAAGAATTTACAATTTAGGCAGTTTTAGCAGATGCTCTTGATTCAGTGGACTTCCCTTTAAGCAAGAACCAAAGCACTGCATTGCATCACATACATAAAAAACTAGTTATCACTGAATCATGCAGAACCAACAGAATATACATATAATTAACGTATATGCATATATACCGTACTTTAAAATGTTGCAAGTCAAGATAAAATGCTATCTAAGCTTGCTAAGTTAAAAAGTTCAGCCCTTGCAGAATGCAGTCTCTAAGGTCGACACACGGCCAACAAGTGGCAGAGGGGGAAAGATGTCATAAAATCGATGACATACCCATTTTCTTCAAGAGGTGCAAACAAATGCTGGAGTAGGCGTCTACTGTTTTTTTTAAACAGGTGTATGGAAATGCTGCATAGCGTCAGCGGGTCTGTTTAAAAACCGGGAAAGAGACGCCCAGAACAGGTGTTTTTTTTTTTTCGTTCCCTATGCATAATTGTATTCACCTGAATGTGCACACTCAATATAATTTTGGGGATTGTGGTTGCCTACTGTATGTAGTAGGGGTGTGCTGAAATATCGTTATCGTCATATCGTATTCTTCCTCCCGCAATATATCTCATATTCCTCACCAAATATCGTGAGGAAAACATGTTGCAGATCATCCACAACAGGGATAATTCTGGGAGGAATTCAAGTCACTCAAATCACCTTTCTTCCCCATACTGATGCTCTGTTTGAACTGCAGGAGATTGTCTTGACCATGTCTAAATGCCTAAATGGCGGCAACTAAATGAGTTGCCGCCATGTGATTGGCTGGCTGATTAGAAATTAAGTGTTAACGAGCAGTTGGACAGGTGTAGGCTACCTGAATGAATGAATGAATGAAATTTTTATTAACAGATGAGAGTTACAGTACAAGTCAAGTACACACTGCTACAAAACTGCTACAGAGCTACAAAACTGATCACAGCTTGGAGAATTACAGTACAAATCAAGTACAACTGCATCAAATCTGAAAAAGCTGATTGGACACACTAGTTAAGCATACACTTGTTTACAAGTGTATGCTACTTGTTTACCTAATAAAGTGAGCGTAGATCTATTAATTACATCAACATTACATCATCTCATAAACCAGCCAATCGGAGCACTTCAAGGGACGACCGACGACCAATAACTGATCACTTACCTTGTGCCCGCTCCGCTCATGCAAGTCAACACAAAAAAAGTTAAAACATGGATAATTAAAGTATGCAGAATCTAGTCCAGGGACCACCAGTGGTCCTTGAGAGGGTTCCAGGTGGTCCCCAGCTAAGTTGGCTAACCAGATGTAACTCTTGAGAACGTAAAAATGAAACCAAATGGACCCTTGCGGGTCCATTTGGTTTCATTTTTACACTCTCAAGAGTAAAAAATATTCATCTGAATTAGCCAATTTTGGAATGTACGTTTTTGCTTGTTTTGTTTCCCAAATCCAGCCCCGGAATTGTGGACAAAAGCAAAATAAATCTTTAGATTTGGGGGTCTGTGGGGCTAAAATATCCTCAAATGGTGGTCCGTGCCTCAAATCCTGAATAAATGGTGGTCCCTGGGATGAACAAGGTTGAAAACCCCTGATCTACAAGATCACATATTGCTTCTCAGCCAGGTAGAATTGGACCTTTCGAGTTCTGCTGTTTTCTCTCTCTGCATGCGTGCGTGTGTGTGCGCATGTGTGTGTGTGTGTGTGTGTGTGTGTGTGTGTGTGTGTGAGAGAGAGAGAGAGAGAGAGAGAGAGAGAGAGAGGGAGGGGGCCTTAGGGACATTTCAGTGTGTCTGAAATGAGAGAGAGATGGACAGAATCAGAGAGAGAGAGAGAGAGAGAGCGAAGACTCCTGCATTTGTTTTTCAAGGAAGAATACAGAATCATCTCTAGGAGCTTGAATCAAACTGAACAATTCCAGGAGACATGGTAAGTAGACCTGACTCAACAATAATCAAACAGTAAAATGCAAATAGTCTATAGTAGATCCATTACATGCCGATAAATTATAACATTTTGACCAAAAGGAATTAAAGGGGAATTCCACCCATTTTCAACATTTTACTATGTCATTACATTAGTATACCTTAGAGATGTTTGGACATAATAAAAAAGGTTCCCGCCATTCTGTGATCTAGCAATGGAGGTCTATTTTTTATGCTAATGGTTTTTCTTTTAGGACAATTCTCCTTCTTCGCCTTCTATTCTTCTTGAATAATATTATGCAATATCAATATAATAATATCATTTTAATCTTAATGGAAATGCCAAAATGAATGTCCTTTGACATTGTGTCTTGCATGTTTGTTTTTGCGTGCGTGTGTATTTTTTGTATTTTGTATTTCAATAGTGGGAGGTAAAAATGGCCTCAAAAATCACAGGTATCCAGTTGGATAGTTACTTTAGGCCTTTTCTATAATAGACAGCTGCTAGACAGTTTATCTGGTAAAATACACAGACGTATCACATCAGCTTGTCTGTGTAACACACCCAATCCTCACCACACCTATAATAGAATTAACAAAGCATGTTTTTTATGAACAGTTTACAGTTTTGTATGCCACAATAACTACTTGATGAAATGTACAAAACATCCCTGTTGGTATATTAAGCATATTAGAATCAGTAGTATTCATCATCACACAGTAACATAAATATAGTGTGCTGAGGAACATCTTAGCATGGGCATGGCTCACATTAGACTGACACCACTCTAAGGTGGAGACCAGTGTTATTCAATGAGGCACCGCCCACTAACCAATAAGAAACATCCTTACTGGTGGAGCAAGTGGAACTCACTGACATAGAGCTGCGCAGTGACGTCACCGCCCCTGTTCCGGAAGTCTTTTCCCAATTCATTTTTCTCATAGACTTTTCGAAAATAATTTATATCAAGACGAATACGCCGCGGCCAAAGCCAACTCGAGTCGTGACGAATCATGATGACACACACAAACTTTTGGGACAATAAAATAATTTCTAAGATGAAAAACGAAACAAAAAGTCTTGTATCATGCCGTTTTCTACTTCTTCCCAATTATATATTATATGACGATATTGTGTTTGTTGTCATGATTTGTCACGACCTGAGTTGGCTTTGGCCGCGGCGTAATCGTCTTGATATAAATTATTTTCGAAAAGTCTATGAGAAAAATGAATGGGGAAAAGACTTCCGGAACAGGGGCGGTGACGTCACTGCGCAGCTCTATAATCTCTGTTAGACTCACCCACTCACACTCCGTCCAGACTACCGGATTGCACATTCTCCGTCTCGGACCGGGGTGTGATGTCACGTCCTCCTTTTTTGAATGGGTTTCAATGGGAACTTCCGGCTACTTCCTGTCTGAATTTCGGCCGCGGGCCGGTCTTTCCTGTTGCCTGGCCACGGGCCAAACTTCAGACCAGCTTCGGACTGGCTTCGGACAGGATACAGCTGACTATCACCCGGTAGTGATAGTCAACAGCCAATGGAACAGATGCGGCATGCAGCCCAACCAGTGGGCGGACTTAGCTTGTAGTCTTTTTGTTCACAGAGCCAAACGCTCCTGGGAGAGACTTGTGAAACCACGTCGAGAGATACAGGGGAACATCTATAGGCACCTCTGCTCAAAATCCACATCTTAATGAATAAATAAAACATGAGGAAAATCGTTTTCATGTTTCACATCACCCCTGTAATATTTCCATCCATGGCACCCTTAATCACATTGTTATTTCTTTACTGTAACCCTGTTCCAAGATGACATTGAAAATAACTAGCCTGTCATTATCATCATTATTATTCCCATGCACTGTCTCCCTAGGATTATCTATCTATCTATCTATCTATCTATCTATCTATCTATCTATCTATCTATCTATCTATCTATCTATCTATCTATCTATCTATCTATCTATCTATCTATCTATCTATCTATCTATCTATCTATCTATCTATCTATCTATCTATCTATATCTATCTATATATATATATATATATATTATATACCGTATATAGATATATATAGATGTAGATGATGAAATGAACAAGTTGTGCCACTATTGTAAACAAGTGTATGCTTAACTAGTGTGTCCAATCAGCTTTTTCAGATTTGATGCAGTTGTACTTGAATTGTACTGTAATTCTCCAAGCTGTTATCAGTTTTGTTGCAGTGTAGACAGACAGAGCCATCTAGTGGAAGAGTTGCGACATTGAAGGGTCAGAAAACAGCCTGGTCAAGTAGTTCATGTACTCGTGCGAGCCCATAGGCTTCAATGCATTCAGTAACTTCCGGCTGTCCCTATTCGTGTCACTATCCAACAGAAGTCTGTGTAGAGGGACTGGATCCACTAGAAAACTACACGCCACTGAATAGACTTCCGTGTACGTCTGTTCCGGGACCGCCCAACGGCCCGGAAGGAGTCCTACTTCCGGCAGCCCTTCAGGCCGAAGGCAAAGTATAGTGTAGAGCTACCCTCAGAGTTTGTGCTGCTGCCTTCTGGGCTCCGCTTTGTGGTCCCTAGAGGGCCACATAGAATACCGGTAGGTACTCTTTCGTCCCCGCCTCTATTCGTGTGGCTAATGCGGCCGGCGGCAGGTAACACTTTATTCACGGCACTTTATATTTGCACTTTACAACTTTGCAACGTCGCTATACCTCTTTCCAGAGCCTTGGAAATACAGAGTTACGCCAACTCCGTTCACTTCATGGGGCCAGTGCAATGGCGGCTCCTCTACATACACTTGAATTGGATAGTGACAACAAATAGTGACAGCCGGAAGTTACTGAATGCATTGGAGCCTATGGCCTCACGCGAGTACTAGAACCACGTGACCAGACTATTTTCTGCCCCCTCAATGTCGCAACTCTGTCTATTTCAAAGGCTCTGCCTCTTTCTAAAGTCCTACGCCTTGTTGTACTGTACTTGTTTTTCGTCCTGTTGTAGCCTATACTTTGCTTTGTGTCCAGGACAGGTCTCGTGCCACTGTCATGATGTTACATGTTTGTCTTGTAGGCCAATACTGCTGTACTGCAAAACGATTTGCCCCACTACACGGAGACACTAATAAAGACTTGAACTTGAATTTCAGTAAGGCTCTAGTAACCAGTGTTGTAGTGGTAGTTTTAGAAGTGGGGGGACACCTCATAAAGGGGAATTCCACCCCTTTATGGGGGTTTTTTTCTGAGTTTTTTTTCTGAGTGTACAAAAATGTGAACCAAATGGACCCTAGCGGGTCCATTTGGTTCCATTTGTATGTTCTCAGAAAAAAAGGAAACTCATTAACATGGTGAAACACATCTTGATGATGTCATCAAGATGTATTTCACCATGCTAATGATTTCCATTTCTAGGAAACACAGAATGGGGGAACTTTTTTTTTTTTTATCATGTCCACACAACATATCTAAGGTGTATTAATGTAAAATATTGAAAATAAGTGGATGCACACTTGCATCACATGCACACTGGCATTTGTAGTAGCATATTGAGAACGATTCTTTGCAATGCCTGATTATATCCATAAAAGTAAATGACAAGACAAAAAACATGGGCCTACTTTTGCCCCAAAAATATTTTAGATGTGAGAAGTGGGGGGATGCCGCCCCCCCGCGCCCTCCCCCTCCACTACACCCCTGTATATAAAATATTTTAGATGTGAGAAGTGGGGGATGACGTCCCCCCAAGTCCCCCCTACACTACACCCCTGTATATAAAATATTTTAGATGTGAGAAGTGGGGGGATGACGTCCCCCCGCGTCCCCCTGACACTACACCTCTGAACTTGAATTACAGTAAGGCTCTACAGGACATCAACAACGTGTGTGTTTTTCATATTATTCTATCTGCAGTACGGCTTCATCAACACCTGCCTCAAGTCCCTGGTGGAGGAGAAGTTTGGAGAGGACACCTGGGAGAAACTGAGGTGTGTGCGTGTGTGTGTGTGTGTGTGTGTGTGTGTGTGTGTGTGTGTGTGTGTGTGTGTGTGTGTGTGTGTGTGTGTGTGTGTGTGTGTGTGTGTGCGTGCGCGCGCGCGCGTGCGTGCGTGCGTGCGTGCGTGCGCGCGCGTGCGTGTGTGTGTGAGTGAGCCATATAGAGATGCGTAGTGACGGCACCAGCCATGTTCCACTAGTGGATTCCTCATTCATTTTCCTCATAGACTTTTGGAAAATGCACGATTGCGCCGATATCATCACAATATCATCATATAATATATAATTAGGAAGAAGTAGAAAACGGCATGATACAAGACTTTTTGTTTCGTTTTTCATCTTAGAAATTATTTTATTGTCCCAAAAGTTTGTGTGTGTCATCATGATTTGTCACGAGTCACGACTCGAGTTGGCTTTGTCCGCGGCCTAATCGTCTTGATATAAATTATTTTCGAAAAGTCTATGAGAAAAATGAATGGGGAATCCACTAGTGGAACAGGGGCGGTGACGTCACTGCGCATCTCTATAGAATAACCCTACGTTTTAACGGCGGGGGACCTCGGACAATGATAAAGCGACGTCGCCTGACATCCATTATTTCTCTATGGGAGCCGCCGATTCGGGCGACAGCAGCAGAACGGGCGACGTGGGTGGGCGACGTCGCCCCGGAAAGATAAAAATTGGTGAGCTTTTCGCCCGAATCGGCCGACGTTTGGCCGGGGATAACCAATCAGAGCCAAGTGCTGCTTTTTTTGCCCTCGACCCAAAACCATTCGGCGCAGTTTGGTTCCTAGTTCCGTCCCACTTCCTCCTCCACCATACTATTTTTTTTTTCAGTGCACCACAGCACCGTTGTTTACGGTACTCATTTTGCATGCCATTCTAAGGGAGAATTTACGGTAATGACCGCCGCCGACGCTCATATCGGGCGACATTTTTTAATCCATCCCCGCCGTTAAAACGTAGGGTAAGAGTTCTGACAACTGCGTTTGCTTCATCTGGCCAGTTCAATGTATAGATTCTGTTGGCAAAGAACATAAAATAGCTCATATTCGCACCAGCACTTGAGCGTTCAGGTTTCTGTCCCCTCAATGCCGTAAGTCAGTCTTACTCTATGGCTCTGTAACAGGTACTAGACTAGAACATAACAGCTGGTGGAAATAACATTTTTTAGATTCTACAAATGCCTTAAAAATCAATAATTTTAGTAACGTTTTCGTAATTCTCATTTTTTTCCCCAAGATTTTCCTTCACAAAACACAAAAATATGAAATGACAAAGATGTCTGGATGGGATTAGACGT
Source organism: Benthosema pterotum (assembly GCA_039105355.1). Taxonomy (NCBI): domain Eukaryota; kingdom Metazoa; phylum Chordata; class Actinopteri; order Myctophiformes; family Myctophidae; genus Benthosema; species Benthosema pterotum. The sequence goes on along the minus strand of CM076988.1, from coordinate 27,014,137 downwards.
GCTCAGGGGTGTGTGTGTGTGTGTGTGTGTGTGTGTGTGTGTGTGTGTGTGTGTGTGTGTGTGTGTGTGTGTGTGTGTGTGTGTGTGTGTGTGTGTGTGTGTGTGTGTGTGTGTGTGCATCTTTCAGGTGTCTGGCAGGAGTACAGGATCACTTTATGACCTATGAGGTGTACGACGACACCTTGACCCTCAAACTGGTACAGGAGGCATGTTGCATGCTGGGTATGTTTACAATGCATTCTCTCCGGTTATTATTGGGTCATACAAACCTCAGATCGCCCCAATGTGAGATCAGCCTGTGTGTGCTATAAACCAGAGGTTTTCAACCTTTTTCACACCACCAGGGACCACTATTTATTCAGCATTTTAGCCAAGGACCACCATCTGACAACATTTTAGCCTCACAGACCCCAAAACTATAGATTTCTTTTGCTTTTGTTTTGTCCACAATTCCAGGCTGAATTTGGGAAACAAAACAAACAAAACATACATTCCAAAATGGCTAATTCAGATGATGAATATTTTAACTCTTGAGAGTGTAAAAATGAAACCAAATGGACCCGCAAGGGTCCATTTGGTTTCATTTTTACGTTCTCAAGAGTTACATCTGGTTAAACAACTTAGCTGGGGACCACCTGGAACCCTCTCAGGGACCACTGGTGGTCCCTGGACCACCTGTTGAAAACCCCTGCTATAAACCACTTTGGAGCGAAATTAATTAATTGTGGCTGGTGATTGAAACATCCACTATCCATGACCAAGCACTTGGAATTGTACTACATTGCGTCTAGATTGACTTCCAAAGATAAAATGTAGAAATTGCAGATCTACAATACAGGTATCTATCTATCTATCTATCTATCTATCTATCTATCTATCTATCTATCTATCTATCTATCTATCTATCTATCTATCTATCTATCTATCTATCTATCTATCTATCTATCTATCTATCTATCTATCTATCTATACATTTGAGTTCTGGGATAAAGGTGTAACCATAGGGTGTAACGCGTAACGTGTAACGCCGGGTGTAACACTGTAGTCCATATATAGGCATACGGTAGGTCACTCTAGTGTCACTCTAGCTCACTCTAGACACTAGAGTGAGGCCGGCTCCGCCGGCCGAACCTCTAGTAGGCTACAATAGTAAAATGAGTTGATTACTTTTGCAGTAGTGGTCTTACTTTTCCTTTTTTGTTTCTTATTGAGACGTTAACATGTTATAAATGTTCACATGCACACACTTACAGTATATTGCCTACTGGTTTGTTTACTGTGGGGTTAAGAAAACAAATGATTAGCTAATCACCTGAGACACCCCCCTGTATAGCAGATTGGAAAATAGATTGGTTTTTGAACATTTCTACTCTATAGAGAGATCTTCCCGGCCATTCCCCTGATAGTGTAGCCTGTGTTCTAGCAGTAATTGAAAATCTACTGGGTCCCATTGGTTTTTATGCCTTAGAATCTACAGGGACTGTCTGTGAGTGTTGTCCTCTTTCATTACCAACACTGACACAAACAAGGGCACACCTGGGAGGCCTGTATGGTTAGGTCTGTAATGTATAGGTCTGAAACACGCAAATGGACTCCTCCAGCAAGTAAACAAGAGATAAGTAAAGTCACTGTTTAGACCAGTGGTCGGCAACCCAAGATGTTGAAAGAGCCATTTTTGACACAAAATTAAATTCAAAATCTCTCTGGAGCCGCATTTTATTAAGGTCCTCAAAGAAAAATCATTAACATGGTGAAACACAACCTTTCTTCAGAAATGGAGTTTCTAAAAATAAATAAATAAAGGAGTTTTACAGAACTCCATTTCTAGTCCACACAACATCTCTAAGGTATATTAATGACATAGTAAACTGTTGAAAATGGGTGGTTCAGATTGAAAGCTCCACCTCTCATAACTGCTGGGCTTTTTTGCCAAGTGCTACTTTAACTGGCAACTGTCAGACAGCGCAATGCGTTTTGGGTGACTAAATGACTAAAAATATTTGTTTTTCCAGAAAACTAAGGTTAGGCTTTCAAGAATCTGCACAATTAGAAAATTTAGAAGAAGTGTTATTTTGATCATTTTGAACATTTTGCCATTTTGCCATTTGAAAACCTGGATTTTGGGTCCGAGAGAATAAACTCAACATCAAATGGGGATACGTGGCTAAAATGCAGAATAAATAATGGTCCCTGGTATGAAAAAGGTTGAAAACCCCCTTGGTGGCGTCACCTCACAGCTTCACGCAGCTGCACAAAAATGGGTGAAACGTGATGTTGTTTTCACGCGAGCGTGTGTGCGTGTGTGCGTGTGTGCGTGCGTGCGTGCGTGCGTGTACAGATGTCTCCTCTGAGCAGGTCCTCCACCTCTTCGGTCAGTATTTCTTCGGGTTCTGTAAGCAGTCAGGATATGACACCATGCTGAGAACTCTGGGAGGAAACCTCACACAGTTCATAGAGAACCTGGACTCTCTGCACAGCTACCTGGCTCTGTCCTATGAGGTGTGTGTGCCAGGGGCGGATCTAGGCATGGGCATGGGGGGCAATGCCCCCCTAAATACCCAGTCTGCCCCACCAAACACGATGTCATGCAAAACAACCCAAGATATTTCAAATTAAAGTGCTTCTATTTAAAATGATTTGAAACACTACTACTGCTACTAACTAACTACAGCTGTGTCACCACTAAACCAACAGCATTTCATCATTGAAAACAGAAAACTCTCTGAGTCAGACCTTTAGCTTTATGCATGCTGCGTGTCTCTTGCAACTTCAACGCCCATGGCGCAACTTCGACAACAACTGATTTGCCTGATAAAAGTCCTGTAACCGAAAATGCATCCATACCATTTTCTCCAGCCCCCCAATTGGGAAATGTTACACCCCCCCCCCCCATTGTGTGCGTGTGATCTGCGATCCAATCCAATCCAACTTTATTTATAGAGCACATTCAAAACAACGCTATTGGCCGATGTTGGCCAAAGTGCTATCAATTAAATCAATTAAGCATAATAAACAGTGTTAAAACATGCATGATGAATTACAATAATACAAAAACAAAATAAATAAAACAAAACAATAAAAGCAGACGCTGTTAAAAGTTAAAAGTGCGTTTTTAGCTGTGTTTTAAAAATGACAGTGATTGGGCCATTCTGATATGCTTGGGTAGCTGGTTCCAAAGTTTATGGCCGAGGATTGAAAACGCCCGATCTGCGTTGTGTTGTGGAATTAAGATGCAGAAGACTCAATAAAATAAGACCCAATAAAGACCCAATAAAAATTCATCTTAGTCTTTTGAAAATCGTTTTTGTTAGTCTAGTCTTAGTCGACTAAATATCAAAAACCTTAGTCAACTTAGTCAACTTAGTCTTTAGTCTTAGTCGACAAAAACACTTGCCACTGCCAGACATGGCAATGCAAGGCTTTGCAATGCAAGGTACAACGTACCTGCAGTACTTCCAGTTAACCTCTCTTTATAAAACCTTGGCTGCAGGAGATGAATGCACCGTCTTTCCGTACGGAGAGAACTGAAGACGGGATGATGCTGCTGCATTACTACTCTGACAGGAAGGGCTTGTATCATATTGTACCAGGTAAAATGTTATTTTACATTTCATTTAAACCTTGCAATTTAACCCATTTTGTCCTGACATTAGATTCTAGCTTCTGACACCAGATTCTAGTTCCTGACTCCAGATTCCATTTTCTGGCGCTACATTCTAGTTTCTGATTTTAGATTCTAGTTTCTGATGTTAGATTCTAGTTTCTGATGCTAGATTCTAGTTTCTAATTCTAGATTCTACTTTCTGACCCTATATTTAGTGTCTGATGCTAGATTCTAGTTTTTCTGAAAAATCGAACATAATTATTTCATGCCAAGGACCACTAGAATTATCTATATTTGGCTGCGGGCACCCATCTAAAAACATGTTCTAGGGATCCCCCAAGAAGCAAAGATTTGAGTTAAAATGTTTGCTTCTGAATTCTGAAATAATATATTCAAAGATTTGTAACACATTTTCATGATTTTTCAAAAATAGCAGATGCTCAAGTTACGAGCTTGTAGATCTTCTATTTTTCAATAGCAAAAGTTTAACACAATACAGAAAGTACAGAAAAGGATAATCCTGCGGTCAAAACAAAACACTAGACCAGGGCTTTTGTTGACAATTCCAGCTGGATTTTGCCAGCAAAACATTGTAGACTTCTTAATTAAATAGTGCTAATTCAGATGATGAATATTTTAACTCTTGAGAGTGTGAAAATGAAACCAAATGGACCCGCAAGGGTCCATTTGGTTTCATTTTTACATGCTCAAGAGTTACATCTGGTTAACCAACTTTCCATCATTTAGCCTGGGGACCACCTGGAACCTTCTTAAGGACCACTGGTGGTCCCCGGACCACTGGTTGAAAACCCCTGCACTAGACTATCATATTCAAGTGCCTGTTTGAATTTGAGCCATTAACCCATTCAGGCCGGGAATCCATATTTGGATTCTGTACAGTATGTACAGTATTCCACAATTAACTTTTTTTGATGCTGATATATAAATATTTCAAGTTTTTCAGAAACCTTAGGTCAGGCCTAAATGGGGAAAAGTTTAACATCACAAATAAGTGAATGTTTGGTGGTTGTATTTCTATGCTATGCTGTCGTATTTCCGGCTGCATGCAGGCATCATCGAAGAGGTGGCCAAGGACTTGTTCGACTGCTCTGTGAGCATGAGGGTGGTGAGCCAGTGTGAGGAGGACGAACGCACCGGGAAGAAGGAGCATGTGGTGTTTGAGGTGGATCAGAAGACCCACCGCAAGGCCGCCAAGACCACCACCACCCACAGCCCTGCCACGGCAGAACAGGAGAGAGAGGACAGGGTATGTGTGTACAGGGATGTGTGGAAGTACTGTATAATGGGTATAGGCTGTTTTGAAGTGGTGCAACCAGGCTGGATTTAGCCAGCTCTACTAGGGTGGGCATGAATGAATGAATGAGATGGCAGGGTTTTTCACATATAGCAGTGGTTTTCAATCTTTTTGACATCGGGGCCCACTATTTATTCAGCATTTGAGCCACGGACCACCATTTGATGACATTTTAGCCCCACAGACCGCAAAACTAAAGATTTCTTTTGATTTTGTCCACAACACCAGCCTGGATTTGAGGAACGAAACAGTAAGGGTCCATTTGGTTTCATTTTTACGCTTCCAATGAGTTACATCTGGTTAACCAACTTTGCATCATTTAGCCTGATGGGGGTCCACCTGGAACTCTGATGAAAACCACTGATACTGTATTGCCTTTCATTGGGTGGGTAGGATGCACATTTGGGTGGGCACTGCCCACCCCTGCCCCCGTCTAGATCTGACCCTGTGCTGCTGTGTTTTCAGGAGAAGATCTTGATAAGGATGAAGGAGAGGTGTTTGTCCCTGCCTGAGCGTCCGGCTGGGAAGAGGAGTCGCTGGGAGCTGGTCAGGACCGTGGTCCTCTTGGAAAAGGTCAGAGGTCAAAGTGTTTGGAATTAGTCGTCATTAGGGTGACTGTGGCTTAGCGTTAGACCAGGGGTGCCCACACTTTTTTGACTTGAGAGCTACTTTCAAAATGACCGTCTCAACAACATCTACACATCAAAAATGTGATTGTTCCATTACTGAAAATCCATTTCAAGGCCTCCCTAGAAAGTTTGAGCTTTGAAATAGTGGTGATGGTGTTACTTACTGTTATAGTGTTTAGGAATAATGCACTTATAATGAAACATTGGAAGGTTTTGCTGCCACTACTGACATTTGAAAACAGTGTTTGAGGTTTGAGTTGACAGTTTGTGATGTTTAGTTTAGTCTCTTGCACCCAAAACTAAGAACTTTCACGCTTTTGTCCACAACTGGGAAAGAGAAGTGGCAAAACATTGGTCAAAATAACAATTATTCTCCATTTTCTAATTATGTGGACTCTTGAGAGTGTAACTGAGTTACGAGTTAAGAGTTACAGATCTACAGTATAGGGACTGTCGTGATCTACCTGCATGGACTGTGTGATCTACTGGTAGATCACCATCTACCTTTTGGGCACTCCTGGTCTGGGGTAGAGTGACCGGATGTATGGCAACCACAAGGCTTCCACTTTGAGCCCCAAACTAGGTGCCGAATTAAGTGCCCTTGAGCAAGACACTGCTTCCACTGTCTCTGTAAAGTGCATGGAATAAAGGCAGTGTGTTTGATGTACTGTACCTTCCAGGCAAGCTCCAGAGCACCTTCACCCCCTGCTACCCCGACAAGCTGTGGCTGGAGCTGCAGGCGTTCTGCAACAACTTCCCTTTCCACATCGTCTTTGACAGAGATGTAAGATTACTGCATGCTGTGTCACAATGTCATAGTGGGGCTGTTTCATCTTCTTTCTCTCTCTTGGCTAAGGTTGACTTGGCCTGAAAAAAGATTGAATACCCTCCATGCTTTTACAGTTAAATATTTTAAGCTCACACGCAACACACAAAACAAGATTCCCTGTGTCTCAAAGCTGGGGCGGATCTAGGTATGGGTAGGCAATGCCTCCCTAAATGCCCAATCTGCCCCAACAAACATGATGGCATGCAAAACAACAACACAAGATATTTCAAATTAAAGTGCCTATATTTAAAAGTATTTGAAACACTACTACTGCTACTAACTAACTACAGCTGTGTCACCACTAAACCAACAGAGAGTTTTCTGTTTTCAATGATGAAATGCTGAGTCAGACATTTAGCTTTAGGCATGCTGCGTGTCTGTTGCAACTTCAACAACTGATGTTATTGTTGATGCTTAATTGCCTAATAAAAGTCCTGTAACCGAAAATGGCATGGGGTGACTTAGGAAAATGGAAATTAAGAGTTTACACATGGAGAAACTTTCCTAGATTATATCTGGTTTTTGGTTTATATTAATCAGGTTATTGTTGCGACACATTTGTATTGGGGGCTGTAAGGGGTGCAGGGCGGAGGTCTGGGGGCATGGCCGTTTGGCATTTCCGAGTTCCCCCGATTTAGATGAGATACGTCCAGCTGCAGACCTAGCCTGCAGACCTAGTGGACGTGCCTCACAGTTGATGTGATGACGTCACATCAACCCACAGGCCTCTGTTGTTGTAGGCCTAAGGCCATGCTCTGCTGTCCGAGATGCAAAACCCTAGCCCCACGGGCGATGAAGCCACCCCCATGCCATTTTCACCTGCCCCCCCCCCCCCCCCAATTGGGAAATGTTACATCCGCCCTGTCTCAAAGTCTCTCTCTCTCTCTCTCTCTCTCTCTCTCTCTCTCTCTCTCTCTCTGTCTCTCTCTCTCTCTCTCTCTCTCTCTCTCTCTCTCTCTCTCTCTCTCTCTCTCTCTCTCTCTCTGTCTCTCTCTCTCTCTCTCTCTCTCTCTCTCTCTCTCTCTCTCTCTCCCTCTCTCTAGCTGAAGGTGAAACAGACAGGGTTGAATGTCCAGAGGTTTGTTCCAGGACTCCAGACCATGGACATCACACTGGATCAATACTTCACCATCGTGCACCCACAGGTACGGCACAGCAAACTGCACAATAATAAAACATTGACTAGACTCCTCTCCCTGGTGTCCAATATGTGTGACCAGGGGCGGATCTAGGCATGGACATGGGGGGGCAATGCCCCCCCTAAATACCCAGTCTGCCTCCCCCAAACACGATGCCATGCAAAACAACCACGATATTTCAAATGAAAGTGCTTATATTTAAAGGTAGGGGAAGTGATTTCACTTTTGTCAGATATCACCCAAAACATTTTTTTTCTGTTAAAATGCTCTATTATAAGGTGTGGAAACCACATATGGAGTTTCCCCCTCCCCCACGTTAGCAGAGGAGCTAATAAAAGTTCCCCAGGTCACCACCAATTCTCCTCCAATCAGGAGCGAGCAGCAGGTTCACATAGTGTAGCTACTGTTGGGGGCCCCTAGTGCCCTAGGCTGGTACTACACCATGAATTTCAAATCACTTCCCCTACCTTTAAAATGATTTGAAACACTACTATTCTACTGCTAGTAACTATAGCTGTGGCACGACTAAACCAACAGCATTTCATCATTAAAAACAGAAAACTCTCTGAGTCAGACCTTTAGCTTTATGCATGCTGCGTGTCTGTTGCAACTTCAACAACAACTGATGTTATTATTGATGCTTTACTTGACTAATAAAAGTCCTGTAACCGAAAATGGTACGGGTGCGGCTTCATCACCCGTGGCGCGAAGCGTCACGGGCGATGAAGTCGCACCCATACCATTTTCTCTTACCCTTCCAACATGTTCTCTTGCCCCCCCAAATGGGACATGTTACATCCGCCCTGTGTGTGACCTCCAGCTGTAGCCCCTCCCTGTCCCTCTCAGAGGTGACCGTTAGAGTTCTCAAACTCTGCCCGAACCCAAACAGACCCGACCCAACATTTAGGGCCGGGTCGGGCCTAAAATCTATGCTAATCAGTAGGGCCGGGTAAGGCTAGGGTCCCATGAAAAAATAATATATATTAAATTATTTTTTTATAGTAAGAATAATATTTTTTGTTGCATTTACCTATTATGAAGATGGTGGCGATTGCCATTTCATTTTTAATCTGTGGAGAATTCTCAATTTTTTCCCAAACCCAACAGTTTAGGGCCGGGTAGGGCCTAAAATCTATTCCATTTAGTCCGGCCGGCCCGGCCTAGGGCCTGAACTGTTAGGGCCCAGTTAGGGCCGGGCCTTAATTTTCAGGCCCGTTGAGATCTTTAGTGAGCGTTTCCCTCTCTGTCTCTCCCCAAGGTGACCTTCACCATCGAGAGCATCAGGAAGTTCATCAACAGCCAGTTTGTTCTGAAGACGCGCCGGGACATGGTTCCTCTACATCAGCAACACGCCATGCTCAAACTACGAGGTAGGCATGGGCAGGGCCGGTCCTACACACTTTGTAGCCCCAGTGAGATTGACATTTGCCCCCCCATGCCCATGCCTGAGTGAAAATGTTTCTCCAGGTCAGATGATCTGGAATCCGTGCACGGGCATGGTAGGTAGACAGATTTAGGGGCCCCAAAGCCAGATGGGCTCTGAAAAGCTCTGATTAATAGGGTTTTATTTGTATTTATACCGCAAAGCTAAAGCTATACTGTGGGGCCTTGTGATTAAAAAAAGCCTTGCTACGGGGCATCGTAGCAAAGCTTTTTTTTATGGTAGGGCATGGTTGGATGGAGCCAGGGGACAGGACTATTATTAGGCAAGTAAAGCATCAATAATAACATCAGTTGTTGTTGAAGTTACAACAGACACGCAGCATGCATGAAGCTAAAGGTCTGACTCAGAGAGTTTTCTGTTTTCAATGATGAAATGCTGTTGCTTTAGTGGTGACACCACAACTGTAGTCTGTTAGTAGCAGTAGTAGTGCTTCAAATAATTTTAAATATAAGCACCCCCCCCCCCCTGTTTCTCCAGGTCAGATGATCTGGATGCCGTCGGTGGACTGCATGCTGTACCTGTGCTCTCCTAAGCTGCGCAGCCTTCAGGAGCTCCAGGAGAGAGGCCTCCACCTGGCGGACATCGCCCAGCATGACACCACCAGAGACCTGATCCTGCTCAACCAGCAGAGGCTGGCCGAGATGGAGCTCACCAACCAGCTGGAGAGGAAGAAGGTCAGTGGTCCGCATGGGAAGGTTCTAGGTGGTCCCCATGCAGCTCCATGGTGGAGAGTTGGTTAGCCAAGAAATACAGCCCTCATGACGTTTCCCCTGTTCCCCAAAAGGATTCCCCATTCATTTTTCCCATAGCGTTAAAATAAACCAAGTGGACCCTTACGGGTCCACTTGGTTTTATTTTACACTCTCAAGAGTTAAAATTACCGTATATCTAAACATCTGAATTACGTAATTTTCAAGAGGCCACACAATTAGAAAATGGAGAATAATTGTTACTTTGACCAACGTTTTGCCAGTTTCTCTTTCCCAATTGTGGACAAAAACGTGAAAGTTACTCACTTTGGGTGCAAGAAACTAAATTCAGCATCACCAACTGTCAACACAAACCCCCAAATACTGTTTTGGGGTTTATGTTGACTGTTTTTGAGTGACTGTTTTTCAAATGTCAGTAGTAGCATATACAAGAAAACCTTCCAATTCTCCCCCTCCATTTTTCATTATAAGTGCATTATTCTTAAACACTATAACAGTAAGTAACACCATCACTACTATTTCAAAGTCAAACTGGATTTTTTTTATGTGTAGATCTTGTTGAGCCGGTCATTTTGAAAGTCAATGAAGTGTGTGTACCCCTGCTGTAGGAGGAGCTGAGGATCCTGTCACGCCACCTGGAGGCTGAGAAGAAGAAGACAGAGACCCTGCTGTATGCCATGCTGCCGCGCCATGTGGCCAACCAGCTGAAAGACGGCAAGAGGGTGGAAGCAGGTCTGTCTGTGTGTGTGTGTTGCGCCCATGCGTGCACGTGCATGCGTACTCATCCAAAATTATTGCATGTGTGGGACAGGTGGGGAAAACGTTACTGGACGACACGGGGCGTCGATGTCAATTAAAACAAAATAGCAAAAATAGTTGATCTACAAGCTCAAAACGCATCGCTATGCGATGCGTTTTGAGCTTGTGGAAAAGTGGAAAAATGTGTGTGACATTTATTTTTTAAAACAATGTTTTATCATACAGGAAAGCTATTGGTGGAGAGGTTTGTCTATCACATGTTATGCTTAGCTGCGATTGGACCATAGCAGTTTGGGGAGGGGCTTACCTAAAGGTCTATTTGTGGGTCACCTTGGAAATGAGGGACTGACCCACACAAAGAGGGATATCTGGTCACCTTAAAACATACTTGGGCATTATGTGGCTGGGGGCCAGATGCAGCCCTTTGGCTGACTCTGACCGGCCCGGGGACCACTAGTGGTCCTTGAGAGTTAAAAATGGAAAGTTGGTTAACCACTCCAGATGTACAGTAACTCTTTGAGAGCGTAAAAATGAAACCAAATGGATTCCATTTGGTTTCATGTTTACACTCTCAAGAGTTAAAATATTTATCTGAATTAGCCAGAGAATGTAAAAGAATGGTCATTTTTGATCTATGTTTGCCTGTTTTGTTTGTGAAATCCAGCCTGGTATTGTGGACAAAAGCAAAAGAAATCTTTAGTTTTGGGGTCTGCGAGGCTAAAATGTCACCAATGGTGGTCTGTGGCTCAAATACTGAATAAATAGTGGCCCTGGTGTCAAAATGGTTGTGTGTGTGTTTTGTGTGTTTTGTGTGTGTGTTAGGGGAGTTTGAGGTGTGCACCATCCTGTTCAGTGACGTGGTGACCTTCACTAACATCTGCGCTGCCTGTGAGCCCATCCACATCGTCCACATGCTCAACTGCATGTACTCCAAGTTCGACCGCCTCACCAGCGTCCACGACGTCTACAAGGTACAGTACACAGTGCTAGTTAGTAGCAGCAGAGTCTTATCAGGGGTTGACACTAAGGTCTCCGAGGCACTTGCCCATCGGGCAAGTGCAAGTCAGGTTCTACTTGCCCTCAGGTCATGGTCACTTGCCCCCCAGGTTCCAGGTGGTCCCCAGTTAAGTTGGTTAACCAGATGTAACTCTTGAGAACGTAAAAATGAAACCAAATGGACCCTTGCGGGTCCATTTGGTTTCATTTTTACACTCTCAAGAGTTAAAAATTCATCATCTTAATTAGCCCAGGTCTACACTGTAGAAGATTAATGGTCATTTTGATGTGTATGTTAATTTGCCTGTTTTGCTTCCCAAATCCAGCCTGGAATTGTGGATAGCTAGAAAGCAGGGAAAGACACAGAGGCAGAGTGCAATGACTGCCTTCAAGACAAATTCTTGTGTTGTGTTATAGTGCACACTTGCCCGATCGGGCAACCAGGTGCCCTTGCCCCACCATTTTTTTACTTGCCCCGGGCAAGCGGGCAAGTGTTAGTGTCAAGCCCTGCTTATAGTGGGAGAGTTGCCATATTCCCGTTCACTACTATGTCCCCGGGCGTTCTATATTGGAATGAAGAACTAGGGGTCTTATGCTCCGAGATGCGCAAGGCTGAAAAGCATATTTACATTCTGACGACAGCAAAGGATAAAATGTAGAGGTATATTTAAAAACAAACGGCATTCGTTTGATACGAAGCTCAGGTTTTATAAAAGGAGGTACCAGAGAGGCGTATCATTAAATCTAGAACAGGGCTGGGCAATTATTTTTCCCAATGGGCCAAATGAGATACATAAAATATTGTGGAGGGCCAAGACTAAAGGCTGAACTAAAGTCTGTGTAGTATTAATTTAATTTCAAGATAAATGTAAGAGTAAGACCAACCATTTTGACACCAGGGACCTCTATTTATTCAGTATTTGTGCCACAGAGTACCACCATTTGATGACATTTTAGCCCCACAGACCCCAAAACTAAAGATTTTTTTTTTTGCTTTTGTCCACAATTCCAGGCTGGATTTGGGAAACCAAACAGTCAAACATTTACAGATCAAAATGACCATTAATCTTCTACATTCTCTAGTTGTCTAGACTTGGGGCTAATTCCCATGATGAATATTTGAATATTTTAACTCTTGAGAACCCTTGAGGACCCTTGCAGGTCCATTTGGTTTCATGTTTACGCTCTCAAAGAGTTACATCTGCTTAACCAACGTTCCATATTTAACTGGAACTCTCTCAAGGACCACTGATGGTCCCCGGAACACTGGTTGAAAACCCTTTCCCGGGCCGGTCAGAGTCAGCCTCAGGGACGCATTTGGCCCCCGGGCCGCATACAGGTATGATCTAGAACATACCCAGTCTAATAACCCTCAGTGGTTCTGGAGTGAGATTAACAAATTGGGCCCCAAAAGTCATAAAAAAAAAATCCCTATGGAAGTTTGATAAGATCAAGAATTAACATCAAGGGTCCATTTGGTTTCCGCTCTCATAGAGTAACATCTGGTTAACCAACTTTCCATCATTTAGCCTGGGGACCACCTGGAACCCTATCAAAGGGCCACTGGTGGTCCCGGACCACTGGTATAGTGAGTGCATCAGCCAGCCAAGTGACTGGAGAGAGTTTGTTACAAAAATGGACCCTTAAAGATATTTAACTCTTGAGAGAGGGTAAAATGAAACCAAATGAACCCATACAGGTCCATTTGGTTTCATTTTACGCTCTCAAGAGTTGCATTATTTGAATTTACAAGACATCTACAATTAGAGAATGAGGAGTTACTGTCATCTCCCAAATACATCATGGAATTGTGAGAACTGTTGTCAATTTTGATTGGCTTTTAGGTCTGAGAAGCTGAGAAACGTAATCAAATGATGGTCTGTGTCTCAAATGTTGAACAAATAGTGGGCCCTGGTATCAAAAAAATGATTGAAAACACTCTGCAGCCAATATACTGTACAGCCCTGTTAGTAACTGGAATTAAAATCACACATTTTTTGCCTTGTACTGAACACAACAATGACACCTGCTGGACAACAACATGTATTACACCTAGTGTTGCTGGTTCCCAAACAAAGCAATATCATTGGACAACAGGACATGCAGGTTGGACTCAAAACAGGAAGACAGGCTGAGAGTGAGAGAAACAGAGATGTTTATCAAGGAGATAATCTGGTGAATGTCCCCGAATCACGTGTGTCTGTGTATATCAGCATGATTGTGCTTTGTAAGTATTTCTACCAGCTGACATTCATAAGAACAAGAAAGATGGACTGTGGCTGCTCCTCTGACACACCAGCCTGGAGGGGGGAGTGGGAGAGACATTTCAACAGGTTTCTGAGTGAGTATGGAACTGCATTCTGACAATGACTGATGACCTATACTCAATGTTTAATGCCATTGAGTTACAGTTTAGAACAGTGGTGCTTAAAAAGGTAGATGGTGATCTACCAGTAGATCACACAGGCCGTGCAGGTAGATCACATAACAGTCCCCTAAAATTTATAAATCTGTAACTCTTGAGAGCTTTAAAATGAAACCAAATGGACCCTTACGGGTCCATTTGGTTGCATTTTACTCTCTCAAGATTTATATTTAAACATCCGAATTATGTAATTTTCAAGAGTCCACACAATTAGAAAATGAAGAATAATTGTTATTTTGACCAACCTTTTGCCAGCTCTCTTTCCCAATTGTGGGCAAAAACGTGAAAGTTCTTAGTTCACGAGCTGTCAACTCAAACCTCAAATACTGTAGCATATACAGGAAACCCTTCCAATTCTCCCCCTCAATTTTTCATTAGTGCATTATTTTTAAACACTAACAATAAGTAACACCATAACCAACTATTTCAAAGCTCAAACTTTCTAGGGCCTTGAAATGGATTTTCAGTAATGGAACAATCACATGTTTGATGTGTAGATCTTTTTGAGACGGTCATTTTAAAAGTAGCTCTCGAGTCAAAAAAGTGTGGGCACCCTGGTTTAGAACCTTTATAGCCCCAGAATGCAGACCAATATGTGTTTCACAGATACAGGAAGAACCCCCCCCCCCCCTCCCCCAACACGATGCCATGCAAAACAACCCAAGATATTTCAAATTAAAGTGCTTATATTTAAAATGATTTGAAACACTACTACTGCTACTAACTACAATTGTGGCACCACTAAACCAACAGCATTTCATCATTGAAAACAGAAAACTCTCTGAGTCAGACCTTTAGCTTTATGCATGCTGCGTGTCTGTTGCAACTTCAACAACAGCTGATGTTATTATTGATGCTTTACTTGACTAATAAAAGTCCTGTAACTGAAAATGGTATGGAAGCTGCCCCCTACCATTTTCTCTTGCCCCTCCAACTGGTTCTCTTGCCCCCCCCCCCCCCCCCCCCAAATGGGACATTTTACATCCGCCCCTGCTCTCTTCTGGAGTGGTTATATAAAGAACGTTTTACCTACTCACCAAAACAAACACAGCTTGTGTGATTAGAAAGTGTTTGTTATGGTGAGCAGAGCTTGACACTAACACTTGCCACTTGCCCGGGGCAAGTAAAAAAATGGTGGGGCAAGTGAAGACTGCTACCTGGTTGCCCGATCGAGCAAGTGTGCAACTTAGTGCACTATAACACAACACAAGATAAATTTGTCTTGAAGGCAGTCATTGCACTCTGCCTCTGTGTCTTTCGCTGCTTTTATAGCTATAGGCTGGATTTGGGAAACAAAACAGGCAAATTAACATACACATCAAAATGACCATTAATCTTCTACATTCTCTAGTTGTGTAGACCTGGGCTAATTAAGATGATGAAATTTAACTCTTGAGAGTGTAAAAATGAAACCAAATGGACCCGCAACGGTCCATTTGGTTTCATGTTTACGTTCTCAAGAGTTACATCTGGTGAAACTTAAATGCAAAATTTACAATATATTTTTTGGGGGCAAGTGACCATGACCTCAGGGCAAGCAAAACTTGACTTGCACTTAAGTGCCTCGGAGACCTTAGTGTCAACCCCTGGTGAGGTAAAACGTTCTTTATATAACCACTCCAGAAGAGAGGCTGGTCGGGTCCAGTAATGTATGTTACAGTGCTCTGGACCAGAGCTACAGTATATAGCAGGGGTGGGCAATTATTTTTCCCAAGGGGCCAAATGAAATACATGAAATATTGTGGAGGGCCAAGAATAAAGACGGAACTAAAGTCTGTGTATTATATAATTTAATTTCAAGATAAAAGTAAGAGTAAGACCAACCATTTTGACACCAGGGCCCTTTATATATTTAGTATTTGAGCCACAGATGACCAACATTTGATGACATTTTAGCCCCACAGAACCCAAAACCTTCTTCAAGATTTATTTTGTTTTGTCTACAATTCCAGGCTGAATTTGGGAAACAAAACAGGATAACAAAAAATGACCATTCTCTTACATTCTCTGATTGAATGTGTAGTATAGACTTTGGGCTAATTCAGATGATGAATATTTTAACTCTTGAGAGTGTAAAAATGAAACCAAATGGACCCGCAAGGGTCCATTTGGTTTCATTTATACGCTCTCAAAGAGTTACATCTGGTTAACCAACTTTCCATATTTAACTTGGAACTCTCTCAAGGACCACTGGTGGTCCACGGGCCGGTCAGAGTCAGCCAAAGGGCCGCATTTGGCCCCGGACCGCATGATGCCCAGGTATGGTATATAGGCTCAATATGACAGTTCCACATTCAGTAGATCCTGTGGTCTTTTGTGGCCAGATATAATTTATTGGAGTCTATTAGGTCTATAGTAAATAATAATAAAAATATAAATCACCATGTTTTTGGTAAATACAAATAAATAATAAATATTTAGGACGATTCTCGAATTACCCAGCCCCTTGTCAAAAATAGCTAAAATCACTAAAACTATTGAAAGCAGCAAATTTAAAACGATCACACCCATCTTTTATTTTGTCTAATAACAACCTAAAACACAAATCTTGGTTGTCAGTAGACAGAGTAGACCAGAGGTGCCCACACTTTATTGACTTGAGAGCTACTTTCAAAATGACCAGCTCAACAAGATCTACACATTAAAAAATCCAGTTTGACTTTGAAATAGTGGTGATGGTCTTACTTAATGTTATAGTGTTTAAGAATATTTCACTTATAATGTATATGCTTTTATTGAAAGGATAAACCCCTTGAGATGTCACATCTCATTTTCGAGGGGGTCCTCGACATAGAATATAAACAGATACATAGAACAAAATCCATACAATGTTTAGACAATACAACAGTAGACTCATACCAATAAGACAGACTCATACGAACGAGACAGAACCAAATGAATGCTCTCCCAAAAAGCCACTCCCGTCCCACCAAGTCAACCCATCAATTAACAAAGGATACATATGACAGTACACTCAATGAAAAATAGAGGGGGAGAATTGGTAGGTTTTATTGTATATGCTACAACTGAAAAGTCTGAAAACAGTATTTGGGGTTTGAGTTGACAGTTTGTGAATCTTGAATTTAGTTTCTTGCACGCAAAGCATGAATAACTTTCACGTTTTTGTCCACAATTCGGAAAGAGAACTGGCAAAACGTTCGTCAAAATAACAATTATTCTCCATTTTCTAATTGTGTGGACTCTTGAAAATTATGTAATTCAGATGTTTGACTATAATTTAACTCAAGTTAGAGATCTATACATTTTAGGGGACTGTCATGTGATCTACCTGCATTGCCTGTGTGATCTTCTGGTAGATCACCGGGCAGCCCTGGAGTAGACAGACCACTCATAGTATTGGGGAAGTGCGTTCCTTATCGGTAGGTCTTCAAACCATGTCCCACTGGAAGCACACCCCGTCCAGACCAAGGGTCAGACGTGGGACAAGTAAAATGGCACTTGAAAGTTTTCGCTGTCAGATTAGTATTTTTTATTTATTTTTTTACCTACAACTGTACCCCGATGTGTGTAAAATCTAGGTACAATCCCTAGCCACAATTTGCAATCCCATTATAAAAAATCTACAGTTGCAAATTGCAGCTAGCATACTCCCTCGAGGCTTAAGAAAAACCTTCGCCAGGATTCTCTCAACCAGGAGGCCGACAGTGACATATGTAAAATACCATTAACTAATATTACTCCTTCACATCTTATACAAATTTCGTGCAAATTTCTGGGACACGATCATGTGATGTTTATATTACTCCTAAACATTATGCCAAACATCACACACGATAGTGCTGCTCTCTTATGTCAGTGGTTTTCAACCTTTTTCATACCAGGGCCCACTATTTATTCACCCTTTGAGCACAGACCACCAACTGAGGACATTTTTAGCCCCACAGACCCCAAAACTAGAGATTTATTTGCTTCTGTCCATGACCATTAATCTTCTAGTTGTATAGATTTGGACTAATTCACACGATGGATATGCTAACTCTTGAGAGTGTAAAAATGAAACCAAATGGACCCGTCAGGGTCCATTTGGTTTCATTTTTACGTTCTCAAGAGTTTGGTTTGGTTAAACAACTTACTGGGGACCACCTGGAACCCTCTCAGGACCACTGGTGGTCCCCGGACCACCTGTTGAAAACCCCTGTCTTATGTTGTCAAGCTAAAGCAGTGGCCTTTCTAAGCATTTTGGAGCCCTAGGCAAGATTTTCCAGGGAAAATCTCCTGTAATATGGCACCCCCCAAGGGATAAAAAATTATGAACTATTTCTAAACTAAATAACATATTCTATGTGTTTTAAATGTTCAATTCAAAGGAGAAGTATAATGTATTTATCCATATTAGGCTTATGGCCTGGGGTCCTTTTCCAATGGTGGTGGCTGCCCTCCTCCTCGCCCTCCTCCCCTCATGGTCGCCCACCTCCCCTCATGGTCGCCCACCTCCCCTCATGGTCGCCCACCTTCCCTCATGGTCGCCCACCTCCCCTCATGGTCGCCCACCTTCCCCTCATGGTCGCCCACCTTCCCTCATGGTCGCCCACCTTCCCTCATGGTCGCCCCCTCCCCTCTTGGTGCCCTAGGCAACTGCCTAGTCTGCCTAATGGCAAAAAAACGCCCCTGAGCTAAAGAGACAAAAAAGGACTAAATTAATGCCATACTTTGTTGGACAAGAGTGTGGAACAAAAGCAACAAAATGTAAGCCTACAGTACATGGTAAATAAGCGCCCTACATAGCACAGAGCAGCTGCACTAAGTCATGTCAAGCAAGGCTCAAAGCGATTTGAGAACCCATCACCAAAAAAACAACACACAGTCTTCCTGAAAGACTACAGGTAGAGCGACCTCCACCTCTAGCCGCTTCAACCTCTATCCATGGATTGAATAGAGCATAATCACGAGTAATCACACGATCGAATACAACGAGTAGACGCAGATAACAGATACCCGCCGGGCAAGTAGATATTTTGTATTCATGGCATCGGTGGATCATGGCTATACTAGTAGGGCGGGGCGAAGCATAGTTTTACTGAAGTTATGTTTAGGGTTAGTAACCGCATAAAGCACCGTCTAACCCTAACCCTAAACCCTAAACATAACCTCAGTAAAACTAGGCTATGCCTACACCTAACCCCAACCCTAAACTTAACCTCAGTAAACTTATGCCTAAACCTAACCTAACCCTAACCATAACCTCAGTAAAACTTCCTTCGCCCCGCCCTACTAGTAGTATCCGTGATCCACCGATGCAATGAATACAAAATATCTACTTGCCCGGCGGGTATCTGTTATCTGCGTCTACTCGTTGTATTTGATCGTGTGATTACTCGTGATTATGCTCTATTCAATGCATGGATAGAGGTTGAAGCGGGTGTAGCCCCAGTATCAGTGATTTCTTTTTGTTTGTTTGTGTTTTCTGTTCACCCAGGAGCTCACTGGGGACAAGGAGGTCAGCACTCTAGAGCTCCAGATGATCCCTATGCTTTAGAGCAGGGCTGCCCAAAAGGTAGATGGTGATCTACCAGTAGATCACACAGACCATGCAGGTAGATCACGACAGTCCCCATTGATCTGTAACTCTTGAGAGCGTTACAACGAAACCAAATGGACCCGTAACATTTTACACTCTCAAGAGTCATTGTTATTTTGACCATGTTTTGCCAAGCGTGAAAGTTCTTAGTTTTTGGTGCAAGAGACTAAACTCAACATTATTAACTGTCAATTCAAACCCCAAATACTGTTATAAAAAACATCAGTAGTAGCATATACAAGAAAACCTTCCAACTCTCCCCTCTATTTTTCTTTTTTTTTTGCATTATTCTTAAACACTATAACAGTAACTAACACCATGACTTACTATTTCAAAGCTCCCACTTTCAAGGGGCCTTGAAGTGGATTTTCAGTAACGAAACAATCACATTTTTGATGTGTAGATCTTGTTGAGCCGCTCATTTTGAAAGTACGTAGCTCTCAAGTCAAAAAAGTGTGAGAACTATCTCAAGCTTAATGAGGATAAGACAGAATTCTCATCGGTCCTTGTGAGCAGTTAGATCAATCATAGATCGATAGATCAATAAAAAGCCGACTTGGCACCTGAATACCTGACAGTAGAGTCCCAGTACAGTAAAGAACTTACAGGATCATTATGGAATTTTAATTCACACAATCATGTTACCAAGATTGACTTTTACAACTTACAAATATTGCATGGATCAGAACCTAACACTCATCCATGACTTTTTTTCCTCTGCTTGATGGCAACTCTAAGCAAACTTTGAATTCCTTGTTTTTCGTGTCCTCAGAGTATTGCACTACTGTTATTAAACTGGACCCATAAGTTGAGACACCTAACAGATTTTTTTCCTCCACCTTAACAATAAGAGAACATATTGGAGGGGCAAGAGAAAATGCAGGGATTAAAGTTCTCAGTACTGGGTACTGATTTCAGTCCTGAGGATTTCACAGTGGTCATTTAATTAGCTCAGTGCTTATTTGCAAAAGATCATTTTCAGTCTCAAGATTTTTTTTTACTTTAATCCCTGAAAATGGTATGGGGGCGGCTTCATCGCCCGTCTCGCTATTTTCTGAAGTTATGTCTTCCAAAAAAAATATTTTTGTAATCTTCTACTTCTTCTACGACTTCTAGTGCTTCAAGGTTGGGTGTTGTTAGGAACTTGTAGATAAGATATTTTTTTTACCATGTTGTCCTGTAGTATCGTTGATTACTCTGATGTTGATTAGGCTTTGTGCAATATTGTCTGTTTTCATTTAATTTTTCCTATTCAGGTATTAATAAGGAACCGGATCCTGATACAGAGAGCACCACCTGCTGTAGAGTGTCCCCAGAGGGTAAAATTTAAACCACACCTTTGTCAGAGGGCAAAGGACACTTCACAAAACTAACCTAGATAAAAATACTAATAAAATAATTTTGGTAGTTATTTAGTTTATTTAGTTGTGTGATTGATTTAAAACTCATTCACGTGTGCACGTGCACGCACACACACACACACACACACACACACACACACACACACACACACCACACACACACACACACACACACACACACACACACACACACTGCACAGGAAATTGTACTCAATAAAGATGTCTTGAAATGAAAACCCATCTGTTTATAGTGTTTTTTGATGTCATACAGTAGGCTTGGTAAAGAACCAAGCCATGCTTTTTGGCAATATTATATTACAGCAGTCTTTCAAGGGTCACTGTATATAATCCAAGGTGAAGTTTAGGTGAAGGCTCATACATAGTACCACAGGGTGAACTGGCATACATATTTACATGTTTGTTTCAGGGGCGGATATACGCATAGGCATTTTTGTTTGGCTAAATGCCCAGTCTGCCCC
This sequence comes from Benthosema pterotum, assembly GCA_039105355.1. Classification (NCBI taxonomy): domain Eukaryota; kingdom Metazoa; phylum Chordata; class Actinopteri; order Myctophiformes; family Myctophidae; genus Benthosema; species Benthosema pterotum. The sequence goes on along the minus strand of CM076988.1, from coordinate 26,992,908 downwards.
ACCAAACATGATGGCATGCAAAACAACCCAAGACATTTCAGTGCTTATGTTAAAAGCATTTGAAACACTACTGAAAACGGTATGCCACGGGCGATGAAGCTGCCCCCTTACCATTTTCTTCTGCCCCGCCAATTGGGAAATGTACATCCGTGCCTGATTTGTTTACAATTTTTTAAAGGAATTTCTTTTCTTTTTTTTTTCTTATCTGCTACAGTTCTAATAAACCCCAGGAAATTATCCAATAATTGGCCACAATTGAATGATCTACTGAATGAGTGTGTAAAGTGCTGTGCGGTGTGCTGCCTCCTTCACATTCACTTAGTACAGTGGTTTTCAACCTTTTTGACACCAGGGACCACCATTTATTCAGCAATTGAGCCACGGACCACCATGATTGCATTTTTCACACCAAAGACCTAAAACTAAAGAATTCGTTTGGTTTTGTTGACAATTCCAGGCTGTATTTTGCCAACAAAACAGTGTAGACTTCTTAATTACGTGGTGCTAATTCAGATGATGAATATTTTAACTCTTGAGAGTGTGAAAATGAAACCAAATGGACCCGCAAGGGTCCATTTGGTTTCATTTTTACATTCTCAAGAGTTACATCTGGTTAACCAGCTTACCTGGGGACCACCTGGAACCCTCTCAGGGACCACTGGTGGTCCCCGGACCACCTGTTGAAAACCCCTGAGTTAGTAGATCCTGTGAACTTCCGTGGCCAGTTATGATTTCCTCTGGTTTATTAGGACTGTAAGTCGATAATAAAAAAAAGTTGCTTTGAATGTATTTAGCACCATGTTTGAATGCCCCCCCATAGATAAAATCTCTAAAACTAAAGACAGCAAGGGATGTAAAACAATTAACACAAAGTTGTCCTTTGAAAAACTACACCATGGTGTAGTTTCTAGCTGCATTCAGACATGGTCATAAAGAGGTATTTGTGATTTATTTTATTTATTATTATTATTATTTTTATTTTTAATCTGCTACGGTCCTAAAAACCCCAGGAAATTACATCTGCCTGCAAAAGATTACAGGACATACTGCTCAATATGGCATTTTGTCACATTCAGTAGGTCCTGTAATTTTGTTGTCAAATGCAATTCGCTGGGTCAGTTACAACTGTAGTAGATAATAAAAAAATCGCTTTAAAGTTTAGTAAACAAATAGTATTAAGGACCATGTCGAATGCCCCCGCCCCTCTGTCAAAAACAGCTAAAACCCCTACAACAAAAAAGCAGCAATTAAAACTAATTAACGCTCTTGTTTTAATTTCTCTAATAATGACCTAAAACACGGAAAAAAACAAAGTTATCCTTTAAGGATAACTTTGTTATCCTTAAATGATATTATATTGAGGAAAAGGTAATTATATTGTGTCATTTAGAATTTTTAATGCCAAATAATGAAAATTGACCTGCCAGATTCAAATATCACCAAAAATATCTACTTAGTGTGTAAGACCTGGTGGTGTGGTGGTAAAGCATGGGACCCATATGTAGAAGGTTGTGGGTTTGATTCCAGGCTGAAGCAATTCTCTGTTTTTGGTACATTTTTTGGTGTTTTTGCTTAAAAAAAAGCAAAAAAGGCGCAAAAAAAAAAAAAAGCTTTTTCCTTCCTCTATTCTCCGCTTCCTTTCATCTCCTCCTCCACCGGCCTCTTCACCACCACCACCTCTTCCCTCGTGTTCGGCACGATGCTTACCATCTTTCGGGATTCTTCCAATGCTTTCACGATGCTTACCATCTTTCGGGATTTTTCAACTGTTTCCACACTTGGCACGATGATTACCATCTTTCGGGATTTTTGAACTCTTTCACATTTGGCACGATGCTTACCATCTTTCGGGATTTCTGAACCCTGCCGCTGTCAGGGTCTCTGTTCTCATTTCCGTTTCTGACAGTCTGCCTCTGCCAGAGCATCACCGCTTCATCAGTTTTTGGCCTCTTTCTGACTCCATTTGTGAGGTTCGAACTCACAGTCATTGTATTTGGAGGCATTTATCTTAACCACTTCACCACAGTGGTGATACTTAGTCTGTTCTTTTGCTCTTTCTAAGTGATAGGTGCGAGGTGCAGAGATACAGAGTAAAAACTTGGAAAATCACTCGGGACTTGAACTAAGACCTTCTGCTTGCAGGAACAGTTCCTTAACCACTACACCACAACGGCTCATGGAAGGCATGGTCTCTGGCATACTATTCAGTGAAAGACTGGATAAAAGTGCGAGGGTCAGGTAAAAGTAGGAGACATTCTGCTGGTTTGAACCCCAAACCTTCTGTTTGTAAGGCCTGTCCCTTAACCACTGTACCAACAGGCCCTTGTTAAAAACATTCTCTGTATGCTCTTCACTGAAAGATTATAAAAGATGCATAAGTATGGTAAGAACTAAAACCATGCCTGGGCTTGAACTAGCAACCTCCTGCTTGCAGAATCAATTTCTTAACCACTGCGCCACAACGGTTCATACTAGAACAGTTCTTTTGCATACTATTCACTGAATATTGGATAAAGGTGCAAGGGTGAGGTAAAAGTAGGAAGATGCCAGGGCTTTGAACCTGCAACCTTCTGTTGATAAAGCCTGCGCCTTAACCACTGTACTAACAAGGCTGATGCAGAGCTCCTACTACAATTCCTTCAGATATCCAGGAGGCATAAAATTACAGCACCTTGATTTTTCATCCCTTATATTAATAAAAAAATAAATTGTAGTTTTTAAAATATTTAACTTTAAGCACCCAGACATTGTAATGGGGAATTAGAGCTGCCCTTGTTTGTTATGCTCTTAGATAAAATGTAAGAGTATGTTAACCATCGGAAAATTCTCTTGCTCGTGCTCTTCAGTGAAAGATCATATAAAGGTGCAGAAGAAAGTAACAGCAGGTGGATACCTTTAGTGGATTTGAACTAGCAACCTTCTGCTTGTTGGGTGAGTTCCTTAACCACTGCCCACAATGGCATATGGAAGGGATGGTCTCTGGCGTACTATTCAGTGAAAGACTGGATAAAGGTGCAAGGGTCAGGTAAAAGTAGGAGACATTCTGCTGTTTGAACCCCAAACCTTCTGTTTGTAAGGCGTGTCTCTTAACCACTGTAGCAACATAGTTCATTGCTAAGCACATTATCTGTATGCTCTTCAGTAAAAGGTTATATAAAAATGCATAAGTAAGGTAAGAACTAAGACCATGCCTGGGCTTGAACTAGCAACCTCCTGCTTGCAGAATCAATTTCTTAACCACTGGGCCACTACAGGTCATACTAGAACAGTTCTTTTGCATACTAGTCAGTTAAATATTGGATAAAGGGTGCAAGGGTCAGGTAAAAGTAGGAAGATGCCAGGGATTGAACCTGCAACCTTCTGTTGATAAAGCCTGTGCCTTAACCACTGTACTAACAAGGCTGATGCAGAGCTCTACTACTACATGCTTCAAATATCCAGGAGGGCCTAAAAATTACAGGCACCTTGATTTTTCATCCCTTATATTAATATAAAATAATTGTAGTTTTTAAAATATTTAACTTTAAGCACCCAGGCATTGTAATGGGGAATTAGAGCTGCCTTGTTTGTATGCTTTTTAGATAAGATCAGAAAAATCAGATATAGATGCAAAAGAAAAGAAACAGTTGATAGACTGCCTTTAGGGGACTTGAACTAGCAACCTTCTGCTTGCAGGACCAATTTCTAAACCACTACACCACAATGGTTAATACTAGAATGGATAATTCTCTTGCTAGAGGTCTTCTTTGGTGGACTTGAACTAGCAAGAATGCTTGTTCTTACACTGCACCAGAAGGGCTCACACTAGAATTGTTCTATCGTGTATTATTCACTTGAATATTGGATACAGGTGCAAGGGTGAGGTAAAAAGCCAGAAGGTGACGAGAATTGAACCCAGAACCTTCTGTTAATAAGGCCTGTCTCTTAACCACTGTACTAACATGGCCAATACAGAGCTCCTCCTATTGCATGGTGTTCAGTCAATGATGATAAATGCAGGCACCTTAATATTTTCAATAAAATCATTTGTAGTTTTTGAAATATTTAGCTTTTAAGCACCTAATCGTCAAAAGGAAATTAGAGCTGCACTTGTTTGCATTCCCTTCAGTGATAGATTAGATAAAATGTAAGTGTAAGTTAATTGCTAAAAAAATATCCTCCTGTGAGTGCTTGTGAATGAAAGTAACCGTTGGACTGATGCATTCAATGGATTTGAACCTGCAACGCTCTGCTTGCAGGGCCAGTTCGATAACCAATGCACCACAGGGGCTCATACCAAAGCTGGCCTCTTACATATTATTGAGTGAAAGATTGGATAAAGCTACAAAGGTCAAGATGTTCTACTCAGTGTTGCCAACTTGGCGTATTTGTCGCTATATTTAGCACCTTTTCAGACCTCCCTAGCGCCAAAATTAGTGAAAAACTCCTGGCGGAAAATATAGTGCTTTTTGGCTGGTGAGTTGGGGTGAAATTGATTGACAGGCGCCAGAGATAAAACCCTCATTTTTCACCATTTTTCCTCCTATGACAGTGGTTTTCAACCAGTGGTCCCCAGGCTAAATGATGGATAGTTTTGTTAACCAGATGTAACTCTTTGAGAGCGTAAAAATGAAACCAAATGGACCCTTGCGGGTCCATTTGGTTTCATTTTTACGCTCTCAAGAGTTAAAATATTCATCATGTGAATTAGCCCAAGTCTACACAACTAGAGAATGTAGAAGATTAATGGTCATTTTGATCTGTATGTTCCAGGCGAGCATCTAGCACATTCTAGTGCATTTTGGAAGTGCCACTGGTGCATTTTGGATCTTGTCAGTTGACAACACTGGTTCTAGTGGTTTCAAACCCTGAGCCTTCTGTTAATAAAGCCTGTCCTGAGTCTGATACAATGCATTCTCTGTATGCCCTTCAGTGAAAGATTATATAAAGATGCAACAGTAAGGTAAAAGATTCTCACTAGACTAAAATACTCTCAGTAGAGGAACCTTTTGGTTGCAGGAACTACATTTTTTGCCACTAGACCAGGGGTTTTCAACAGGTGGTCCGGGGACCACCGGTGGTCCTTGAGAGGGTCCCAGGTGGTCCCCAGCTAAGTTGGTTAAACAGATGTAACTCTTGAGAACGTAAAAATGAAACCAAATGGACCCTTGCGGGTCTGGCCGCCTGGCCCTACTAATTAGCATAGATTTTTATAAATAAAATGTACTTGCTCAAGTAAAACATGTGAGGATGTGTTTAACCTTCAGGTGGAGACCATAGGTGATGCGTACATGGTGGTGGGCGGCGTGCCGGTGCCCACTGCCAGCCACGCACAGAGAGTGGCCAACTTTGCCCTGGGGATGAGGATGGCCTCCAGAGAGGTCACTAACCCTGTCAACAAGCAACCCATCCAGGTGAGAGCAGTGTTGTAGTGGGACTTTTAGAAGTTCTGAGTGTACAAATGGACCCTAGCGGGTCCATTTGGTTCCATTTGTACACTCTAAGAAAAAAGGAAACTCATTAACTTTTTACCATGCCCACACAACATCTCTAAAGTATATTAATGACATAGTAAAATATTGAAAATGAGTGGAATTCCCCTTTAAGACACGTGCATGCACATTTGCATTTGCGTGCACCTGCGCAACACACACAGACACGCTATTAAAACAAGTATAGCATATTGAGAAAGATTGTTTACAATGCATAATTGTATCCATAAAAGTAAATGACAAGACAAAAACATAGGCCTACTTTTGCCCCAAAAATATCTTAGATGTGAGAAGTGGGGGGACGCCGTCCCCCCGCGTCCCCCTGACACTACACCCCTGGGTGAGAGACGTCACCATGACAAAATATTCGACTGCCTTTTTTCACTGACGGAAACTAGACATACAAACAAAATAAATAAAGTAAGCTATATGGTGACCAAAACAAAGTCTAATACGGTATATGCTTAAGATTAGCCCTTCATTAAAACCGACCCTCAAACAATAGACAAAGGTTGCTTATAATAAGCAGACGTGGCAACCATACCTGAATGGAAGGAAAGTAGGAACCCCTTGCAAGGGCCCTAGTGCCTTGCGCGGAGAACCAGTGGCTTTCTAAGCAATTTGGAGGCCTAGGCAAGATTTACCAAATGGATCCGTAAGGGTCCATTTGGTAAGGGGGGGCTCCAGGGAAAATCTCCTGTGAAATGGCGCCCCCAAGAGATAGAATTATTAACTATTTTTAAACTAAAGAACATATTATATGTTTTAATTTAAATGTTCAATTCTAGTTATAGAGGACAAATATAATGAATTTACTGTATCCATCTGTATCCATCCCTCCCCTCATGGCGCCCTAGGCAACTGACTAGTCTGTCTAATGGCAAAAACACCCCTGCGGAGAACCATAGGGACTCACCTGTGTGTGTGTGTGTGTGTGTGTGTGTGTGTGTGTGTGTGTGTGTGTGTGTGTGTGCGTGCGTGCGTGTTGGTTCCAGATCCGTGTGGGTCTGCACACAGGCCCGGTGCTAGCCGGTGTGGTGGGGGACAAGATGCCTCGGTACTGTCTGTTTGGTGACACGGTCAACACCGCCTCTAGAATGGAGAGCCATGGAGTCCCAGACCACATTCACATCAGCCCCGACACCTACAGGTGTGTGTGTGTGTGTGTGTGTGTGTGTGTGTGTGTGTGTGTGTGTGTGTGTGTGTGTGTGTGTGTGTGTGTGTGTGCAGTGCTCTGTTTCGGATCTTGAGTCTTGACCTTAAACGTTTGGAATCACTCTCAAGGACCACCAGTGGTCCTTGAGAGGGTTCCATGTGATCCTCAGCTAAGTTGGTTAAACAGATGTAACTCTTGAGGACGTAAAAATGAAACCAAATGGACCCACAAGGGTCCATTTGGTTTCATTTTTACGTTAAAATATTCATCATCTGAATTAGCCATTTTGGAGTGTATATTTTGCTTGTTTTGTTTCCAGCCTGGAATTGTGGGCAAAAGCAAAATAAATCTTTAGATTTGGGATCTGTGGGGCTAAAATGTCCTCAAATGGTGGTCCGTGGCTCAAATCCTGAATAAATGGTGGTCCCTGAGATGAAATACCCCTGGTATATTCGACCAGGCCCATAACAATGTCATGTTAGGGGCGCACGCACACACACACACACACACACACACTTTCCATTGTCTCTCACACGCCCATATTTTATCCTTTTCCATTCGTTTTTCCTCACTATCTCCCGTTTTCTGGTCCGTCTCTTAAGCCAAATTCTTGGCCACACTCACCCCAGCATGACAAATTATGCTAAAATCGTAGACCTTTCGAAATATTTTACAGTGGTGTAGACTTACATAGAGGTCTTTACAGTAAATATGTGGCCTGGCTGAAGAGCACTATTCAAACTCTGCTAATGAACAAACTGCAACGATTTACATTCAGGCACTGGCATTATAGTCTATGTAGTTATGTAGCAGAATCTAGTTTACTGAATGTTTCGTGAAGATTTTTGTAAACCACGTTTTTTCTGTTCTATGAACCCTATGGAACATGAAAAAAGTGGTTTACATTTTTTATCTTTACCCAGAAAATATTTACCCATAACATCCCATATAATGTAATAATTAAAAATATAATCATACTTTAAGAAGCACATGTGACGTGTCAAACTAGGGGTTTTTCATGCTTCTGAATCCATCCCAAGCATTAGTTTTGCCCAAAAAACATTCCTTGGGTTAAAATCGGCCATAGAGATCATGGAAAATGTGATGAGGTCAGCACATTTGGGCAAGTATCTATGGCCGTTTTTAGGCCAAGGAATGTTTTTTGGGCAAAACTAATGCTTGGGATGGATTCAGAAGCATGAAAAACCCCTAGTTTGACATGTCACATGTGCTTCTTAAAGAATTATTATATTTTTAATTATTACATTATATGGGATGTTATGGGTAAATATTTTCTGGGCAAAAATAAAAAATGTAAACCACTTTTTTCATGTTCCATAGGGTTCATAGAACAGAAAAAACATGGTTTACAAAAATCTTCACGAAACGTTCACTTAAATACACAATGACATGGACTATTATGTGATTGTCTGCATGATCGTCAGTCACCCATTTCGGCAGGTCACCCATTTCACCGTAACACTACCATGTGTGAGTGTACATAGTAGGTGGCATTGTTATATGAAGAGAAATAATTTTCCCAAAAATGTGTACAGTATTTGTTAAAATGTTGTTTTTATGTGGACTCCCCCACCAGTTCATTAAGTATGCCTGGTTTGCCTGGTGGGTGGTGATGGGTGGAGATCTGAACCTGAACTGAAGCCACACCCACAGCTGTAGTTGTATGGTAAAAGGGGAGGAGTTAGGGGAGGAGCTGATGGGTGATGTCACTATATTACAGTTTTTTTTCATTGGCATGTTTAACTGGAAAGGTTTTAGTCTCCAGGAAGAAACCCTAAATACAAAGGGAAGACATCATTGCACAGAAAAAAACAGACCCAAGGGTTCTAATGAAGTACCATCACCTCTTAAACATGTACAAAATTGGAAAAAATACAAAAATCATGGCATCCTCTCTTTAAAGACCTTGGAGATTGGAGGCGTTTTGCAGGAAAAAGGGCATAAAAAATGTTTAAAAATCCGAAATCCTCTCTCTCTCTCTCCCCCTCTCTCCAGTGTGCTGAAGGAGACATGCTTTGACCTGCAGGAGCGCGGGGAGATCGAGGTCAAGGGCAAAGGTCACATGACTACCTACTTCCTGTTGGGGAACCCGCTGGCGTCGGAGGAGAGCATCATGGGAAAAGAGGGAGGAGCCTGTCTCTACCAGGAAGTCCTACAGACCAATGAAAAAGGTGCGTGTGTGTGTGCACATGCGTATGTGGCAGGAGCGTAGCTAGCAATTCTGGACCCCCTGCAAAGCTTTTCCACATGGGCCCCCCTTTCCCGGCGGCGTTAAAGGGGAATTTCACCCATTTTCAACATTTTTTTCTGAGAGCGATTTTTTTCTGAGAACGCTCTCAGAAAAGAAAAGAAAAGAAATCAATCAACATGGTGAAAATACATCTTGATGATGTCATCAAGATGTTTCACCATGTTAGTGGCTTTCTTCAGACCTCCATTTCTAGGAAACACAGAATGGGGAAACGTTTTCATCATGTCCACCCAGCAAGGTATACTAGAATGTTGAAAATGGGTGGAATTCCCCTTTAAAATCCCCCCCCCCTTTGGGCCCCCTACAATTGTCTAACTTTTCCCCACCTATCGACTTCCACTGGTGTGTGGTATACGTATAATCACCATGATTAGACGTAGGAAACCTTGCGTCATGCGTGGCAATTAGCACAGACAGGGTAAGGTAAAACTGGCACTCTAAAAACTGGCACTCTAAAGCGAATAAAATGAACAAATGATACAGGTCCAACATAAAAAAGGGCTCCTGGACATGCATTCCCACAGGTTTCTGATTGGAGTATCTGGGTAGGCATAGTAAAGATACAGTATACATGATATATCTTAGTTATTTAGATATGTGAGAGCTGTCTATGGTGCTGAAGCCTTGCTACTGTACATGGAAATGCTGGCTGCAGACCCGATATGAAACTATTCTGTCCCAGGGACCCCCCAGAAGCAAATCTTTGAGTTAAAAACATTAGCTGTGAAAGAATATCACACATTTTTATGATTAAAAAAAAGATATTAACCATAGAGCTGCTATTTTTCCAACAGCAAAAGATTAAAAGAATAGTTACATGGTTGAAAGCTACAAGGTGCCACAGATAAGTCCCTGGTTTGAATTAATAGTCAATTTGAGAAGAAAAATTAAAGGTATAGCAAATGATTTGGGTGATTTGGAAAACCCTCCCGTCCCCCCTGATAGGAAGATGGCCACATGCACACACTCTACAGTGAGAGGAAGTGCAACAGGCCAACAGCACATACGCCAAGGCCCCACCTCACTTAAACTTGATTGGAGGAAGGCCTCCTCTCATGCTGATTGGACGAAATGCTTGTATCCCAACGCCCAAACTGAAATTAGTGTTTTTTTTTTGTTTGTTTTTTTTACCCCAGGGGCTCACTGGGGACACAAAACAAAACAATATTTGATAAAGCGAAATCACTCACTATGTCTTTAAGTTCAACCTGAAATACCTGTAAATGATTCACTCCGTTCCCCTACAGCATGGGTGTCAAACTCTGGCCCGCGGGCCAAATTTGGCCCGCCGTGTAATTTCATTTGGCCCTTGAGACATTATCAAATTAAAGGGGAAGACCACCCATTTTCAACATTTTAATTTCATTAATATACCTTAGAGATGTTGTGTGGACATGATAAAAAAAAGTTCCCCCAATTCTGTATTTCCTAAAAATGGAGGTCTGAAAAAATCATTAACATGGTGAAATACATCTGATGACATCACCAAGATGTATTTCACCATGTTAATGATTTTTCTTTCAGACCCATTTTTCCTGAGAGGGTACAAATGGAACCAAATGGACCCGCTAGGGTCCATTTGGTTCACATTTGTACCCTCTCAGGAAAATTTTGAAAATGGGTGGAATTCCCCTTTAAAGGGTTAGTTCGTTCAAACTTGGCCCGCGGCTTTGTTCAGTTTTACATTTTGGCCCACTCTGTATCTGAGTTTGACACCCCTGCCCTACAGAGTCCCAGCAAGAGGAGAGAGCGGACACAGAGGAGACAGACAGGACGAACGGACAGGCAGACAGGAGGACACCGTCTGCAGCGCGCTCGTCCCCTGCAGGAACCACGTCTCCTGTACCCTTCTGTCCGTCCAGGGCAGTGACCCCCTACGCCTGGGACATCACTGAGCCCTACCCCAGCCTCACCGGCCCCCCGAACAGACACAGCACCACATTCTGTCACTTACTCTAACTCAGAGGTGCCCAAAAGGTAGATGGTGATCTACCAGTAGATCACACAGGCCATGCAGGTAGATCACATGACAGACTCCTAGAATGTATAGATCTGTAACTCTTGAGAGTGTTAAAATTAAACCAAATGGACCCTTATGGGTCTATCTGGTTTCATTTTACCGCTCTCAAGAAAGGAATTACATAATATCAAGAGTTCACACAATTAGAAAATGGGGAATAATTGTTATTTTGACCACGTTTTGCCAGTTCTCTTTCCCAATTGTGGTAGTAGTGTAGTAGCATATAAGAAAACCAATTCTCCCCATCCATTTTTCATTATAAGTGCATTATTCTTAAACACTATAACAGTAAGTAACACCATCACCACTATTTCAAAGTCAAACTTTCTTGGGGGCCTTGAAGTGGATTTTTTTTTTTTTTTTTGATGTGTAGATCGTGTTGGGCCGGTCATTTTGAAGGTAGCTTTCAAGTCGAAAAAAGTGTGGGCACCTCTGCTCCAACTAGTACTGCAGGTTGGATAAAGATGGGACCTGGAAGGGAAATTATACGGAAACGATGCACATGCACTGCAGTACCGTCTGGCAGAACCATCAACATCTCCACTTTTCTCATGTGTTTGTTTTCTGTAAATCAGTGCCTACTTCAGTGGTTTTCAACCTTTTTGGTACCAGGGCCCACTATTTATTCAGAATTTCAGCCACGGACCAACATCCGACATTTTAGCCCCACAGACCCAAAGCTAAAGATTTATTTTGCTTTTGACTACAATACCAGGCTGGATTTAGGAAACAAAACAGTCAAACATACAGATCAAAATGACCATTAATCTTCTACATTCTCTAGTTGTGTAGACTTGGGCTAATTCACATGATGAATATTTTAACTCTTGGGAGTGTACAATGAAACCAAATGGACCTGCAAGGGTCCATTTGGTTTCATTTTTACGTTCTCAAAGAGTTACATCTGGTTAACCAACTTCCCATCATTTAGCTGGGGACCACTGGTGGTCCCCGAACCACTGGTTGAAAACCACTGCCCTACTTGATCACAGTAAAGTGTCACACACAAAAGCATCGAAGGGAGCAGTACTACAAGCTCCAAGCTTGTCGCTTGCACCATTGTGTTGCATCCTCGTATATCCTCATAGCTAGCTGCACAAATGACTATTATTAAAAAAGTAGTAAATAGTTTTCAAATATGAGACTTTATTGAAAGGATATCCCACATTATGATAATTATGAGTACTTAAGTACTTAATTTTGAGTTCCATTTGTACACTTTCAGAAGAAAAAAAAAATCTAAAAGAAAAATCATTCACAACCTGTACGATTGTGTTTCACAATTATAAAGGTTGTGAAACACCTTATGACATTATGATAGGTTGTGAAACACATTATGTTTATAAACCCATTATGAGTTTATGTTGTATTTATTGATGATGATGATGTATTTATTTATTTATTTTCATTGAATGTATGACGTATTCAGGCCCTGTCCATTAAGTAACCCTGGCACAACAGAAAAATAAAACTTTAGAATTCAAGGTGCATTTACAAAAATATTAACTTTTGACATTCTAGATTTCCAGCAGTAACCTACCCAATGAAAGGTTTGCATTGTATAACCCTTGATCACTCCCCACAACAATTAGCTTTTTGAATAAACAACTATTGTTAACTAATGTGTCCAATCATTTTTTCAATTTGTTGTAGTTGTACTTGAATTGTACTGTAATTCTCCAAGCTGTTATCAGTTTAGTTGCAGTGTAGGCCAACTAGGCTACTGTAGGCTACTGTAGGAATTTCATTTATTCATTCACTATTGTATGGACCCGGGGCAAAAACACGCCTAGCCCCCCTCCCCCCCCCCCCCATCCCATATGTATCATTGTCTGCAATAAAGTATAACAGGAAATTCTTAAAATTATCAAATATTATTAAAACTAAAACGCATCACTGCTAAACGGCCAGGGAACCTTACAGTCAGTTGTGTATGGTGAGTTTTTCCCCCTAATTAGAACAGAGCATCTGTTTCCTCATGGCCATCATGGGGCTGTGGGCCAGCATGGCGTCTGCCAGGCGCGTGGGCAGGTAGGGGCAGAGGTGGAGGAAGATCGCCTCGCTGACGGAGGAGGCCACCAGGTACCTGCTGCGAGGACGCCGGGACAAGATGGCGTCCAGCATGGCGTCCACCACCACGCCCGCGTCGTTAGAGCCTCGTTTCACCGCCCCGGCAGCGCGCTCCGCCACTCCATCCACGTAGCGACGGCTGAAGGCGCGCCTCCGCTCCCCGTCCAGCTTCTCCCAGATGTCCTGTCCCGTTTTCACCCTGACGATGTTGGTGGCGCTGCCGAAGTTTCCCGGCTGGACGATGCACACCTAGCAGTGGAGAAATGGCCATGCTTGAAGCAGGGGCGGATCTAGGCATGGGCATGGGGCAATGCCCCGCTAAATGCCCAGTCTGCCCCAACAAACATGATGCCATGCAAAACACCCCACGATATGTCAAATTAAAGTGCTTATATTTAAAATGATTTGAAACACTACTACTGCTACTAACTAACTACAGATCTGGCACCATTAAACCAACAGCATTTCATCATTGAAAACAGAAAACTCTCTGAGTCAGACCTTTAGCTTTATGCATGCTGCGTGTCTGTTGCAACTTCAACAACAACTGATGTTATTATTGATGCTTTACTTGACAAAGAAAAGTCCTTTAACCGAAAATGGTATGGGTGCGGCCCCCATACTATTTTCTCCTGCCCCCCCCCCCCCCCCCCCCCCCCCCCCCCCCCCCCCAATTAGGAAATGTTATATCTGCCCCTGGCTTGAATCAAAACTGAACAGCAAACAAACAAGAGACGGCGAGATCAACTTGCGACCACGACGTACGTCACTACCGTTGGCCAAAACGGTCGCTAAAACAGCCACAACCTTGAATTCGTAATTAACGGTTGCGACCGCTCCTTACTTAAAACTTACTAAACGGAAACGGTTTAGTCAGTTTAGCCGACAAAACCCTGGTGATATAATTAAACTACTGTATATTGTACGGTAAAACTGAAATATCACCCAATATCCATCCAACTCCTGAACAGAGTCAGGGGATAGTGAATGTTTATAACTGGGAACACTGCTACACTGGCTTACAAATATCTGTATACAATCTGCCCTGTATCTGATTATACAAATGACATTTGTACACTCAGAGTTAGGGCTGTCACAGAACAGTCCAGCCAAATGATCATATTTGAGAAGGAAAACAAACAAAAAAACATTAAAGGTAGGGTAAGTGATTTGAAATTCATGGTGTAGTACCAGCCTGGTGCACTAGGGGCGTCCAACAGTAGCTACACTATGTGAACCTGCTGCTCCATCCTGATTGGAGGAGAATTCGCCACCACCTAGGGAACTTTTATTAGCTCCTCTGCTAACGTGGGGGAGGGGGAAACTGCATATATGGTTTCCACACCTTATAATAGAGCATTTTAACAGAAAAAAAAATGTGGGTGATATCTGACAAAAGTGAAATCACTTCCCCTACCTTTAAAGTTATAAATACCTTGACGCCAAAGGTGTCCATTTCCACACGCAGGCAGTCTGCGAAGGCCTCCAGTCCTCTCTTAGACAGGCTGTAGGCTCCCATGTAGGGACAGGTGTACACCGCCATCATGCTGGACACGTACACCATCCGTCCTGTATAGGGCCAGAAAACACTTTTTAGGGCTACGTTTTTGTGCCAAACACGCCATAGACCATAGGTAACCAAATGGACCCTTAAAGGGGGACTCCATCCATTTTCAACATTTTAATATGTCATTACTATACCTTAGAGATGTTGTGTATGTGGACATGATAAAAAAAAAAGTTCCCCCAATTCTGTATTTCCTAAAAATGGAGGTCTGAAAAAATCATGGTGAAATACATCTGATGACATCACCAAGATGTATTTCACCATGTGAATGATTTTTCTTTCAGACCCCTTTTTCCTGAGAGGGTACAAATGGAACCAAATGGACCCGCTAGGGTCCATTTGGTTCACATTTGTAGCCTCTCAGGAATTTTTCGAAAATGGGTTGAATTCCCCTTTAAAGATGTGTAACTCTTGACTGTTAAAATGAAACCAAATGGACCCACTGTTAGAAGCCCCCACATAGACCAACCTTTTGATGTTTTCATGGACCACATTAAAGCGTTTCCCCTTCCCAACCCTTTTTATATATCATATTATTCTCCATTTGATCCACAGAACACTATTTGATGAGATTGAGCTCAGAAAGTGTCACAATCCTTTAAAACATGATCTGCATTTCAATCAATTCAATCAATTTTTATTTGTATAGCACTTTTCATACAAAGATTGTAACCCAAAGTGCTTCACATAACACAGTGGACAGCAAGGCACACACGTGCTTACAAGGCAACTGTGACAATACAACAGTAAAAACAATGCAACAATACAACATGAAGTAAAAGCAATGTACTAGTGTACATAAAAACACAGAAATAAAAATAAAGCAGAAAAAGGCATGGTGTGCAATAGCGCAATTACTCAAAAGCCAGTGCAAAAAGGTGAGTTTTAAGTTTGATTTTGATTTGACAGACAGATACAGGCCCACCCACCCACCCACAAGTGTAGCTTTGGGGGTCCTTGCAATTACAAGGCATTTAGCAGACGCTCTTAATCCAGAGCGACTTACATTAATTAAAACCATTGCACAATGGTCACTCTGGGGGTCCCTGCAGTGTGTCACCCTGGGGGTCCTTGCAATTCCAATGACATGGCATTTAGCAGACACTCTTAATCCAGAGCAATTTACATTAAGTACAACCATTGCATAAGTGCTGTCACTTTGGGGGTCCTTGCAATTACAATTACAAAGGATTTAGGAGACAATCTTAGAGCGACTTACTTTAAGTAGAAACCTTGCATTAATACTGTACATCAGGGAGAATTTATAATACTGCTATTTCAGTCTAATGAGGTGTTATGTAAACCACCTAGAATGGTGCTGCAGTGCAAGTACTATGGCTTGGTATGTAATCAGTGTTGGGCAGTAACTAATTTTAGATTACATATTACAGTAATATTATTACTTTTGTTCCAAAAAGTAAAGTAACGAGATTACTCTGCAAAAATGGGTAATAAGTAATGCATTACTTTGCAAGTAATGCCAAGTTACTAGTTTAAAATGAGCTTGTTGTTGAATGCAAAAATAGAACAGAACAAGCTATCGTCAGGTACTGTAACAACAGAAATGTGCACTAGATTGTAGATCCAGTCCACACACTGCATCCTGTGCACAGTTATGTACACTACAAATCGCTTGCTGCTTTATTTTGTATTTTATTTTTAAATACAAGACCTCAACTGTCTTTGAAAATAATTGTGAAAAAGTTTAAAAAGTAAGAGACAATTTTCAAAATCTGAGTTAGGGTTAGTTGCAGGTCTGTTTTGTGATTCAAGGTTAAAATGTTCCCATTGCTTCTCTCTGTTTATTTTATTTTATTTTATTTTATTTTATTTTATTTTATTTTATTTTATTTATTTATTTATTTATTTTATTATTTATTATCTAAGAAAGACATTTACAAAGTCAGATTTTGTTGGCTTTGTTTTCAGGTCTAACAAGAGCTCACTAAACAGATTATGTTGTACATCTCTATTTTTTCAACGGTGGGAGTTGAGAACTTGGGAAAGTAATATGTAATATATTACTCTTCGATTCCAGTAATAAGTAAAGTAATGATATTACTTTGTCTAAGGGGTAACGAGTAAAGTAAAGAAGTTACTTTCCTAAGTAATATTGACCAACACTGTATGTAATACAAGTGCTAAGGGCTGAGATGGAGTCTGAAGAGGTGTATTTTCAGACTGCGGTGGAAGACAGGGAGTGAGTGTGTGGTTCCGATTGCAGTGGGAAGTGCATTCCTTGACATGAAAGTCTGGGAACCACCGCATTAAAGGAGAATTCCACACCAAAACACATTAGACCTCAATCCACCTTGATTCCTGTTAAGTGATACATAATGTCCTTGATTTTTGTCACAGATATTCCATTTTCTACATTTCACCATCCCGTGCCGACTCCGCTGTTGGGAACAGTTAGCATGGCCGCAGGTTGTCTTTATTCTACTGCGGGTATTCCTGTAACTCCACACATCATATCAAGCCACACACTAAAAGATAATTGGACCACTATATGACTTTTAAAAACTCAGGTGGCATCCGTGGGACAGGAGTTTCTAAAGGCATCCCCAATATTTGGGGATGCCTTTAAAGGCACTGACCTCTGTTGTGACGGACCATGGGCAGAAAGGAACTGACCTCTGGTGTGACGGACCATGGGCAGAAAGGCACTGACCTCTGGTGTGACGGACCATGGGCAGAAAGACACTGACCTCTGGTGTGACGGACCATGGGCAGAAAGGCGATGGATGTCCGGATGGATCCCAATAAGTTGACATCCACCATCTGGCTGTAATCCTTGATGGAGTTCCATTCGGTCTCTCCCCAGTCAGAGATCCCAGCGTTGTTGACCACGGCCCACAGTCCTGAGGACAAAACAGCCCAGTTATTTAGATGTTTTTAGTTAAACACAAAAAAAGATGTCTTCTGAGGGTACAAGACAATGTGAAGGTACAGTCTGATACCACATAAGGTATCAGAGGGGAAAACCCAAATGTATACACTAATCCACGTAAAATGCACCAATGCTTAACTAAGTACAGTATGAAAACAAATAACTAACATTTAACAACACATGGAGTGTTGTGCAACAGTGAAACTTGGAGGGTTGAGAAACCAACCAAACACTATTTTTGTGGCCAGACTCAGCCAGTCAGGTACACACATACATTTGTGCATTTAGTTATCTTTTGGTTACGGCAGCTGGTGCTTAAGAGTCATACAGAGTCATACAGAGTCATGATTTTGCTCATCTCCATGCAGGCATCATGTTCTCCCTCACCGTTCTCTGGCAGGTTTGCTCCCACGGCCTCCTTCGCCCGCTGCACCTGCTCATCACTGGTCACGTCTAGCGGGAGCACCTGGAGCATCACCTTTTTATTTAGATCAGATCTAGCAGAAGTGACAAAATTCTTTGCCTTTTTTTCCATTTTGAACATGCCAATCTATTGACACATTGTGAGCTTGTAGACTGGCCATTTTAACTGTTTTTGTTTTAATAGTTTAAAAAAAAAAACGTAAGAGATGAGGGGTTTAGTGGTGACGAAAATCTCGGCTTTAGAGTGCAGCCAAGCACAACAGATTGAAAGGCCACTGACCTTGAGGTGAGAGGAGCAGCTCCGTGCCAGGCTCTGAGCCCCGGGGCCTGATGGGAACAGACAGCCAGCAAACACCACCAGCCCAGCACCGTCCAGACGCTGGGCCAGGCAGTTACCGAAGCCACTGTCACAGCCTGTGATGAGCACAGCGGACCTGGTAGACAACAGAGGTGGAAAACACTCTGACTTTTTTTTTGGCCAGAGTGTGATTGTTTTTCACTGGGAAAAACAACCAGGATTTGCACCCTCTACCGATATTGCCAAGAGAAAACATTCATAGGGAATATTTTTTCCGCCGGTGAAAAACAACCACATTCTGGCCCAAAAGCCCATTTTATCTGTGTGGTGGAGGGGCTCAGAGTGTTTCCACTAAGGAAAGTAGTCTTTCTAATGACACAAGTCATGTTTGTTTTGGTGAGTAGGTAAAACGTTCTTTATATATCCACTCCAGAAGAGAGGCTGGTTGGGTCCAGTAATGGCAGATTGCATTGTATGTTACAGAGCTCCAATGCAAGGCAGACTCAGAAGCAGTGGAAGCAGTGGAGCTCTGGACCAGAGCTATGCCTAAACTTAACCTTAACAAGATCTATGCCCAAACCTAAACAAACACTCTGCCTAACCCTGGCCTCAAAACCACACACACCAGGGGATGAGACACTTGAAAAATAGGTTTGTTGCTGGTACCTGTAACCGTCCTGTACGCCAGCCACACTGCCATGACGCTTGGAACGGAGACGGGAGACGATCCAGAGCAAGACAGCCGACACGGAGAGGACGCAAATGATCTGTCCGAAGAGGAGCATGGTGTCCATGCTGTCCAAACCGCCCTGGAGAGAGAGAAGAACAAGTGAAGTCAAATCAGCAGCGCTGTCCAAACTGTCGGCTGCGTTCACGTCAAGTCAAGTGTCACACATGTGACCGCAGTCAAACGCAACGTATTCTACAAAACAGAAGATGATCTGTATTGTGAGGTGTCGATGGTATCTATAGTTGGCGATGTGGTGGAGAATAGATCCTTCTGTTCCTACAGTGGCTGTGCTCTCCCATGGCCAGAGGCATGATCATCATTCGAGACCACATACAGCAGTGTTGTACTTCACGTGGGCTGTGTGGGAGCAGTCCCACTCAGCAGGGGGCTAGAGGTGGGATCAGACAGGCGACATAAGCTGTGTCACTGCACTAATGTAAACAACAACCCAACAAGACTTTGATGCTCAAGTAGGGTCAATTTTCTGTTTTTTGCAGATTATTAAAGTATGCAATGTAAGCTTTCATATGATGCATCACTCAAGGAAATTGGAGCATTTTTGGAGTAGGTGTGCGCATTTCAATCTGACTGTCCCAAAATAGTAAAACTGAGAAAAAGCCATTTGAAGTTTTGACACCTAGAGCAGAGTAGAAGTGGGTGTTAACAATGGCAGGTGACAACGGTCATCCACTCCACCCATGTCTCATTTAAAATCTTGGAACTCTGTGAAGCACTGGTACGGTGCCATCATGTGACACATCTTGCCAAATGGAGAGATGTACCACCTGAGATGCACTAACACCGTTCACCCAACATACCATACCAGTTTACAGTGCATCACAACCATTTTCTTAGTCAGTACTGCTTTGTTAGAATAAAACCTTGTTCCAGGAAAAACTATTTACCGTATTTTCCGGACGATAAGGCGCACTTAAAAGCCTTTAATTTTCTCAAAAAACAACAGTGCGCTTTATAATCCAGTGCGCCATATGGATTGTTTGACTGCAGTAGCTTCTATCCTATGTTGACTGCAGTAGCTTCTATTCTGTGCACGTTTTATAATCCAGTGCACCTTATATATGACGAGAGTTCTAAAATATGCCATTTATTGAAGGTGCGCCTTATAATCCGGTGCGCCTTATAGTGCGGACAATATGGGTAATGTCATTTCATTTGAAGCAGATCTCACACACCCAGGTCTGTCTGCCTGTATGCCTAGACAAACAGACACAAACATTTTGAATGTTAATGTTAGAGCTACTTAGTTTAGTTTGTTCCCAGAGTTTCTCGACTGTATTCACAGCAAGTCATTTCAAGTTAGAAATGATAAGACAAACAGCTTACTTGAACATTGATCGACTGATTTAACAAATGCTCATTGTTTACTTACTTCCCGTTTTTCCCCTGATCCTTCTGAAAGACTCACTCATGATTCCAGACACGTTTTTGAAAGTGCTCCACTGCCCTGAAGCGCTCTTGGGAATTTCCTTTGTCCAGGCATGTCCCCCCAGCTGAATCCAGATCCCTTGATTAGGATATAACAAAATCTTTTCGAACTCACTCACCCTCCATGCAGAGCTTCCTTGTTGCACAAATTGCAGGAAGTTGTGCTGGTGCCAGGGGCGTTTTTGCCATTAGGCAGACTAGGCAGTTGCCTAGGGCACCATGAGGGGAGAGGGCGACCATTAGGGGAGGGGGGCGACCATTAGGGGAGGGGCGACCACCAGATATGCTTTAAAAGGATACCAGGCTAATAAGCCTATTAACATGGATAAATAGACATTATACAGTACTTATCCTCTATAATTAGAATTGAACATTTAAAACACACGTTATTTAGTTTAAAAATAGTTCATCATTTTTTATCCCTTGGGGGCGCCATTTTACAGGAGATTTTCCCTGGGGGGCTCCAGGGAAAATCTTGCCTAGGGCTCCAAATTGCTTAGAAACGCCACTGGCTGGTGCTGATGCTTTCTACAGCAACAGACCTTTAGGTAAGCCCCTCCCCAAAATGCTATGGTCAAATCACAGCTAAGCATAACATGTGATAGGCAAACCTCTCCACCAATATTCCTATATAAAACATTGTTTAAAAAAAAAAAAAAAAATGTCACACACATTTTCCCACTGCATAGGGCATGCCTTGTTGATGGAATTGTTAGAGATTTTGAAGATCTGGTTCCAAAAATGAACCAGTAGGCCTATTTATTGTGTAAAGTCCATGATACTGTATTTCCAGATTATAAGGCGCACCTAAATATAAGCAGCGCCAGCTAAATTTGGGGCAAAATACTGATTTTTACTTGTATAAGCCGCACCTGACTATAAGCCGCACCAGGCTTATAGTCAGGTAAACATGAAACATTTTCACGCTCTCAAAGAGTTACATCTGGTTAACCAACTTTCTATCATTTAGTCTGCGGAGCCCACCTGGAACCTGGAAAATCCATAGATTGGCCGCACCGTTGTATAAGCCGCAGGGTCAAAAGCATGTGAAAAAAGTAGCAGCTTATCGTCCGGATTAAAACTTACATTGGAATGAATGTGCGGGGCTGGAAACTGTCGGGTGTTCTCCCTTACGTATACTCCATGAACAATATAAAAGCAAAAGGACAAAGGAGATGGTACTCTAATAGGCTAATCTGAAATGAAGTTAATTTGACAAGCATAATGTGTAACGTGCACATTAGACACTAGGTGGTGCTAGAGCACCTGTTTTTGCCACCTGGACATTAATATGTCCTTTTTATTATTATTTTTTTTTTTGTTAATTCTATTTTAGAGTGCACACTATGGTGACAGTGATCAATTCCTCTAATATTTTATTTATGATCCTAAATCTAAATCTTACAAGCGTCGCACGCTGCACCGGTGGCATTTTCTTTGACTGAAAAAACCCAAACCTGCTCATTCTTTCATAAACTTTTATAACATGTTATTAACCGTGTTAATCATACAGATACACATTATTATTATTATCATTATTATTATTAAAAACAAAAGGCAACTAAGACAGTACTATGTCCGAGCTAGTAGTAGTACAGTGGTGTGGCATTTAAGGGCTTCTTCAGGCGAAATTGCTGTGACTTTGGTGAATTACTTCCGTAAATGTCTACCGTAAAAGTTAAAAACAATAATAAAAAAAACTAAACAAACAAGTACACCTCTGCTCCTTGATGCAGTCGCTGGGCAGCGTGGTGCTGAAAAAAAAAAGTGGATTGTCCTTAAACACAACCTGCTACACATTCAGACAGACAGACAGACAGACAGACAGACAGACAGACAGACAGACAGACAGACAGACAGACAGACAGACAGACAGACTGCTACACATTCAGACAGACAGACAGACAGACAGACAGACAGACAGACAGACGCTGCAGCCTTTTAGATCAGTCTGAAGTTGTCCCAATCAAAACAGCAGCAACGCCTAAGACACAGTATGTTCCAAACCAACGCGGCAGTCCTGGATTTGCAAAAGGCTCCAGCTGCAGACCTAGCCCAGGAGTGGACGTGCCTCACAGTTGATGTGATGACGTCACACATCAACCCACAGGCCCCTGTTGTTGCCATGTCCCACCCGCTTCTACCGTTATCAAGCGATAATTCCCAGTAGGCTGCTTATCAGCACCATCTTAGCTTGCGGTTAGGTTTAGGGGTAGGTTTAGAGAAGGGTGTAGCAATGTTTGTAGCAAAACCCTAGACCCCTCCAACCGTAACCCTAAGCCTAAATCCCTGACACTCATTTCAAGTTACGGTAACCCTAAGCCTAAATGCCCGACCCTCAACCTAACCTCACAGACCGTCAGGCTATAGGGTTTTGCGCTACAACAACAGGTGCCTGTGGGTTGATGTGTGATGTCATCACATCAACTGTGAGGCACGTCCACTCCTGGGCTAGGTCTGCAGCTGGACCCTTCTCTGGATTTGTGCCGTGCCTCCTCCTCCTCCTCCTCCTCCTCCTCCTCCTCCTCCTCCTCGCGACCGTCCCGGTGGCGATCAGGTCTCCACCTTCCCGAAGGTCCCGTCTGGCGGCCGGTAGTGCTTGGGGAAGGCTTTGAGCTGCAGAGAGTTGAAGGCGTACTTCCTGCAGCCCACGTTCTTCACCGTGTTCTCCCGTCGACAGCCCTCACTGCAGAGGAGGACAGAGGGGAGGTGTGAGAGGACATACAATGAGTGATGGAAAAAGTACATTTTTAGACATGTTTTACTTTTTTTCATGCCAAGGACCCCCAGAATTATCTATATTTGACTGCCATCTGAAAACATGTTGTTCTAGGGATCCCCCAGAAGCAACGATTTTCATTCAAAATATTTGCTTCTGAAAGAATATATATTCAAAGATTTGCATCACATTTTCACAATTTTTCAAAAATATCAGAGCTACAAGCTCGCAGCGTGCCACTCGGTGGCGCGCTGTGAGCTTGTAGGTCTGATATTTTTCAATAGCTGAAGTGTAACATAATGCTTTGAACAGCAAAATGCATTCAGTACAGAAAGTAAACGTCTGTTACAGGTCAAAGTATCTACAATGAAATGTAGTAAAACCTTCGCTACACGTAAAAGAGTGGAGCTCAAAATACACTTGTGTGAAAGTAGAAAAGGTATTTGGTATAAAAATGCACTTAAGTACCAAAGGGACTTGGGCTTGGTGACACACTGTGATCTACAAACTCATAGCATTCCACCGAGTGCGGCGTGCTATGAACTTGTACGTCTGATATTTTTGAAAATATGTCTCAAATCGTTGAATATTCCGTCACTCACAGCCAACATTTTTAACTCTATATTTTAGGAGGAAATGATCAGTCACCAGAAAAAAAGGTTGTTTTTGAATAATCTGGCATGGTTAAAATGGAGTAAGATATAATGGGTTTGTATAGGAAGGGGGCGGGGCAGCTGAAATGAACATCAAATATCTAAATACTGAATGAGTACATCTATAAATTGTGTGGTGTGTTCACATGAGACTGAGTAGACCATAAAATGACCAAAAGATTTTTTGAAAGTGAAATATCCCTTTAGCGACCATTTATATTGCTCATGCCTAGAACCGGTCCTGGACAAAAGGTTGAGTGTTTTATGTATTTTGAGTGTGGAAAAGGTTCCAGATACGGTAATTCAATGCATTGAGGAGGAGACACCACTTTCTAGTTCATAGTGTATGAATGTATGTATTGTGGTCTTCTCTGTTGTACGTTTTAACTACTGCATAAAAGAAGTTTCCGAAAGGAAAAATAAAGTTCTTTGAAGTTGAAGTTTCTCCATACTGGGGTAAAACCTTTCTGTTGTAAACAGTTGAGAAGAGTTTCATTTTGTTCGCTCAATTAAAAGGAGCACAAAATAAACAAAAACATAATAAAAAATACATTTATTAAAGCACAAGCCCGGCTGCTCAGGTACACTTGGGGTCGGAGTTTTCCAAGGTATGCAAATACATTTACTGTGTCTCATGTAGCGTAGCACAGTTAAAAAATAAAAACATAATAATACAAAAAAGGCAGGTGGTAACTGACGGTTGAACAATGTCACACAGCGAAAAGCTCCTGAAGAAAGACGTTACCATCTCTGTACACTGACCTGGACTCTCCTGGCCAATATTTACTGGAGCAATGCCGTGCTGACATTTCTCATAAAATACTACCCTTTTTAAAATTATTTTGAAGCTCCTTAGAGGACATTTTACCCAGTCCACAGCATCCCCATTCCCAATCACACGTTCCTACAGTGTGATTGGGATGAGGGAGGGGTCCCGGATTAGGGAAAAGCTCCTGTAAAATGGCGCCCCCAAGGGATAAAATGAACTATTTTTAAACTAAAAAACATATTACAAGTGTTTTAAATGTTCAATTCTAGTTATAGAGGACAGGTATAATGTATTTATCCATATGAGTCTTATTAGACTGGTATCCTTTTAACTCTGTGTACTGAACGCGTTTTGGTGTTTTTAAGCTGTTGAAAAATAGCAGATCTACAAGCTCATATCGCGCCACTTGGTGGCGCGATATGAGCTTGTAGTTCTGCTATTTTTGAAAAAATTGTGAAAAGCATCAGAAACTAGAATCTGATCAGGACACAATGGCTTAACGCAGGTCTGGTGGTTGCCCCCTACCCTCATGGCGCCCTAGGCAACTGCCTAGTCTGCCTAATGGCAAAAAACGCCCCTGCCTGAAGAAGCTGATTCCAGGTCAGTGCTTTGCGGGGAGTCTCTTTCAAGAGCTGACAGACTGCATGTTCATAATAGACATTAACTCACAGTCCAAAAAAATAAAGCAAGTAATGTTACAATAACGGTATACATCAGGGGTTTTCAACAGGTGGTCCGGGGACCACCAGTGGTCCTTGAGAAGGTTCCAGGTGGTCCCCAGGCTAAATATTGGAAAGTTGGTTAACCAGATGTAACTCTTGAGAGTGTAATAATGAAACCAAATGGACCCTTGCGGGTCCATTTGGTTTTGGTTGACCTGCAAGGGTCCATTTGGTTTCATTTTTACGCTCTCAAGAGTTACATCGGGTTAAACAACTTAGCATGGGGACCACCTGGAACCCTCTCAGGGACCACTGGTGGTCCTCGGACCACCTGTTGAAAACCCCTGCGTTAAACCGTAGGGTCAGTTTAGAAAGACACACAGTTAACGGAAATACACACTTGGTACATTTGGTTCTGAGATAAAGTGACAACAGCCATAATCACCTTATATGCATGTAGATAATGATATAGTTATATATAGATATATCGTATCTTTATATACACTCTGCTTTTGAATAAATAAAGAGCAAACGTATTGCATTTTAGACGTACAAGCATTTAAAGAGGATTTTATGTACAGCGATACAAATATAATATTCTCTGATCCATTACATTTGGGTTGTCTTAGGAAGACGCCTTTATAAAAACAACAAATAAAGAAAAATAAAGATGTGTTAAAAGGAAGAAGATGATCTTGCTGCTTAAGGAAAGACATTACGTTTGGTTGCATTTCCTATGACAAAGCTTGAGATAACATTTCGGTGTTTGTTGAAATTTGAAATTTCAATGACCATAATGTAAAGCTATCGATTTATTTTCTCTATAAGGTTTTTTTTTTTGCATTTCGGAGGGAGGGAATGTGGGTTAGCTCAATGTACGTTGTAGTAGCTCAATGTCATTTAATGTGAAATGTTGTTTTTGTTTTGTTGTTTAACAAAGTAAATTCCCATTAACTAACTACTTTGTTCCCATTTAAAAACATGCATTTCCCCAGTTCATCACTCGCATGCTCATACGCAGTGTGTGTGTGTGTGTGTGTGTGTGTGTGTGTGTGTGTGTGTCTGTGTGTGTGTCTGTGTGTGTGTGTGTGTGTGTGTGTGTGTGTGTGTCAGGGTCGGATGTAACATTTCCCAATTGGGGGGGGGCTTCGCGCCACGGGCGAAGAAGCCACACCCATACCATTTTCAGTAGTGTTTCAAATACTTTTAAAAGCACTGAAATATGTTTTGCACGCCATCATGTTTGGTGGGGCAGATTGGGCATTTAGGGGGGCATCGCCCCCCCATGCCTATGACTAGATCCGCCCCTGGCATGTGTATGTGTGCGTGCGTGCGTGTGTGTGTGTGTGTGTGTGTGTGTGTGTGTGTGTGTGTGTGTGTGTGTGTGTGTGTGTGTGCGTGCGTGCGTGTGTGTGTGTGTGTGTGTTATCGGGTCAAGGGGATGACGTGAGGGAACTCCCTGAGGTGTCTATTTTGGTCTAATTTGATCCATTTCTTTACTGGGTCACTGGAAATCAGATTAAGCTTCAAACTCTTGCGAGGCTAAATGACACTTAACAGTTAACACTGTCACATCAGACTGTCAGTGGTGGAAAGTATCTACTACTTGTACTTTATTTCCAATTCCCAATACTTTTACTCTACTCCATCTCAGAGGCAAATGATTTATTTATTTATACCTGGACGATTTTTTTCCATTTACTTTTACTCCACTACATTTATCTGAAAACTAGATTTTGATTAATATTAAAATATTAATATTAAAATATATACATTAACAACTTCGTATATTATATAGCTCGTATATTGCCTTTGATATTTTAATTCTGAAAAGTAACTGTATTGGACGTATCCCTCAAATCTATTCTACATATACAGCAATGGAAGCTAGTTGGATTGGATTTTTTTTTTTTTTTTTCCAAATCCTTTTCTCCCGATGTTTCTCTCTGTGTTTGGGTTTTGGACATTTGGGTCAGTCGCTCCTGTCGGTTTCTGGGTGAACATGGCTGTCAACTAGGACACGGCTCTGTGCAGCTGATCTCTCAGTCTAGTCCAGGGGTTTTCAACCTTTTTGACTCCAGGGACCACCATTTATTCACCATTTGAGACACGGACCACCATTTGATTACATTTTCACACTAAAGACCTAAAATTAAAGAATTCTTTTGATTTTGTCCACAATTCCAGGCTGTATTTTGACAACACAACAGTGTAAACTTCTTAATTAAGTGGTGCTAATTCAGATGTGGTGCTAATTCAGATTTGGACCCTTGCGGGTCCAAATGGACCCGCAAGGGTTTCATTTTTACACTCTCAAGAGTTACATCTGGTTAACCAACTTTCCATCATTTAGCCTGAGGACCACCTGGAACCTTCTCAAGGACCACTGGTGGTCCCCGGACCACTGGTTGAAAACCCCTGCTCTAGACACATTCTGATAGAACAGCAGTATCTGTCAACACCACTGCTTTGAATGTGTGGTGCGGTTGTTAGTAGAAATAAACACAGAAGCACACAGGGAGGATTTGCAACTGAAAAAAATAAAAATAAAAAATTGCTGAACACCGACTATGTCAAGTCATGTCACAATGTCATTTAAACAAGTAAAATATATTTCAATATTTAATGTATGTATGTACTGTATATTCATAATATGCAAACCTACATCATATTTCAATATATTCTAATACAGAAGCAACAATTCAGTTGTTGCTGTGTGGAGTTGTTGGTTTTTTTTTTTTGTTGTAATGCAAAAGCATTACACAAGAACTGGCTTTTTAGCTCGTATATTGCCTTTGATATTTTAATTCTGAAAAGTAACTGTATTGGACGTATCCCTCAAATCTACTGCACATATACAACAATGGAAGATAGTTGGATTGGATTTTTCAGACAGGGAGGGATTTTAAAGATGGAGTGCCGTGATTTTTTTCTACCCTAAAACATGATCATCAGGTATTAATGTTATATGAAAAGTAAGATTTTTTCCCCAAAAGTGTACAGTGTTTGTTAAACTGTCATTTTTATGATTCCACTCCACCAGTTCATTAAGTATGCCTGGTTTGCCTGGTGGGTGGTGATGGGTGGAGATCCACCTGAACTGAAGCCACGCCCACAGCTTTAGTTGCATGATAAAGGGGGAGGAGTTATGGGAGGAGCTGAGCACATGATGTCACTATACTGAAGTTTTTTTCATTGGCACGTTTGACTGGAAAGGTTCAGCCCCCAGGAAGAAACCCTAAATACAAAGGGAAGACATCATTGCACATAAAAAACACACAAAGTGGTCTATTAACATACTGTCACCTCTTAAACATGTACAAAATTGGAAAAAATACAAAAATCACGGCACCCCCACTTTAACAATTCCCTCTCTAGCCCCACACCTTAAAAAATGTGATATCCTCTAAAGTCTGGGCCAGCTCAGAAAAAAACCCTAAACAAAAACGAAAACAAAGTATTTGGCACAAAGCATGTATACATTCCTTAATTTCTACCTGGTTTCATTTTTTCTGATACTGACTCTGCAGAGCCAAAGAGCAACCAAACAGGAAAGCTTGCCCCAAAATAGTCTCCACTGACCACCATCTTACTGAGGTTACATTCAGGTATAAGGTTAGGTCTAGGCATAGTTTTGCTGAGGTTAGGGTTAGGTACACGATTAGGCATAGTTTTTGCTGAGGTTAGACTTAGGATTTCCTGGTGGCGATCATTCAGAGGTCGTGGGATCTGACGTGTTTTGGGGTAAACGTTCTTGTACCCCTTATCAAACTATAATTATGCTCACACCTTGAGCATCCCAAATGAACAAATAAATAAAACCAACTAGTTGCTGCTCTTTGCTTTGGCAGAATAGGTTAACTGCAAACGAAGTTGGCTTACAATTTTGTCAATCAACAACATGACTAGCATATACAATACATCTAGAACAAGGGTTCCCAAGCTTTTCAGGCTGCGAATATATAATCAAAGATGAACTGGAGACCAACACCACAACTCCCACTCCACCCTGACAAGCAATTCTGCATTAATGAATGCTCCAATCAGAAGCTGGCGTTATGGTCATGTGAGTGATCACATGTCACAACAACGGACTGCTCCACTCAACAACAGACCTGGTTGTGTAGACGAACGTAGCCAACACAACTGCAGATAACTATAACAAGCAGCCTTGTTATAACAAGCAGCCTTGTTATGTACTATTTCTGACAATTATTAGTCATTCATTAATATATTAAACCATGTAATATGCAGGATAAGACCCTTCAAACTGGTAACGGTTAGGAACCAAATCACTAGTTGTTCAGGTGTTATCTATTCCACAGAGTTTGTTGGTTACCGTTTTGTCATAATATTGGTCAAATTATTTAAAATTCAGAGGCAAAGGACTTAAATGTCAAAGGACAAAGGACTTAAATGTCCTTAAATGTCAAAGGACTTAAATGTCAAAGGACAAAGGACTTAAATGTCCTTAAATGTGCATGTACTGTCACGCTTTTAATACCCCCACACGAAAATAATCTATGTATAACGCGAAAATAAGTATATATAAATAAGTTTGGGAACCCCTGATAGCTACAACATACCCCCCCCCACACACACACACACACACACACACACCCTCATTGCTCTTTAACGTGTAATAGGACACTGCATAATTAAACACGCTTTCGCGCCCTGAATATCCTACAGATTATCTAGTCAGTACATTCTAAAAATCAGACTGATCATTCACTGCATTGGCAGAATGAATGCAGGGAAAGCAGACGTGGGATGAATTTACTGCTAATTCAAAAATGGATCCAGTTAAGAGTTGCTCTCTCCTGGGATTGCGGCCCAGTGGGACCAATCACCTTTTGTCAAACAATGTTCTGAGTGCTGACCCAGGGCTCGACACTAACACTTGCCCGGGGCAAGTAAAAAAAAAATGGTCGGGCAAGTGAAGACTGCTACCTGGTTGCCCGATCGGGCAAGTGTGCAACTTAGTGCACTATAACGCAACACAAGATAAATTTGTCTTGAAGGCAGTCATTGCACGCTATCCACAATTCCAGGCTGGATTTGGGAAACAAAACAGGCAAATTAACATACACATCAAAACAACCTAATTATCTATATGTAATCTTCTACATTCTCTAGTTGTGTAGACCTGGGCTAATTAAGATGATGAATTTTAACTCTTGAGAGTGTAAAAATCACACCCGTGTGAAAGAAAGTGCTGCGTGTGTGGTGGTCTTCACCAGCTGTGTGCGTGCTAAGCGGCACGATTCTCAAGATATCTGCGTGTCTGCATGCTAACCGGCACGGTTTTTGCTGGTCGTTGCTGCTTGTTTCTCTCTTATTGCTAACCGGCACGGTTTTTGGTTGTTTCTCTCTTATGTGGCAACTTGCTTGTTTCTCTCTTATGTGGCAACATGCAGAGCAAACCGTGCCGGTTAGCACGCAGACACGCAGATATGTTGAGGTCGTGCCGGTTAGCACGCACACAGCTGGTGAATCGTCTAAGGAAGTGCTTGCTACGCAGCACTTAAAAATGAAACCAAATGGACCCGCAAGGGTCCATATGGTTTCATTTTTACGTTCTCAAGAGTTACATCTGCAAAATTTACAATATATTTTTGGGGGGCAAGTGACCATGAGCTGAGGGCAAGTAGACCCTGACTTGCACTTGCCCGATGGGCAAGTGCCTCCGAGACCTTAGTGTCAACCGCTGTGACCCCTCAGAATCTGCCCACTGTTCCACACCAAGTATATAGCATCCATAATATGGGCATTACATAATACAAACAGGTGAACATGTGGTGAGACTACTATAGGCAAACATTTTCTGAAAATAGCTCAAGATCACAATGCACTGCCTGTAGGTTGGCTATTTTCTGCAAGGAGATTCTGCACAGCCATGACAAGGGGAACTAGTATAGTTCCATGGATGTACAGTACATTCTGTATCGTAGGGGTGTAAGTTAACAATGTAGTAACTGCATCAAAAAACCTAACAGGCAGTAATGAATATGATGAATATTTTAACTCTTGAGAGTGTAAAAATGAAACCAAATGGACCCTCAAGGGTCCATTTGGTTTCATTTTTACGTTCTCAAGAGTTACATCTGGTTAACCAACTTAGCTGGGGACCACCTGGAACCCTCTCAGGGACCACTGGTGGTCCCGGACCACTGGTTGGTGTAAGTTAACGATGTAGTAAATGCATCAAAAAAATTTTAATTTCAAGAATCAAAGTAGATTGAAATGAAAACAGCAACACTATGTATTGTTTCGCAATGCAAATAATCGGTGTCGAATAATACAGTAATGCAGATAATCGTTTGCATTAAAAGTAAAAAGAATGAGTTTAGGGTTTAATTACTTAGTTTAAAACCATGTCAATATATTTTAAATTATGACCATTTCATTGAATCGTATTGTCAGAATGACCAAATATCGTCCATGTATGTATCGTATAGTCAACCATGTACCGTGACACGTTATCAAATCACTGAAGTGCATCATAGGTTACACCTCTACTGTATCGGGTTTTAGATGGCTTCAGTGGCTTGTAGGTTATAGTTTGTACTTCCGGGGATAATTTCTCTTTGGGGGCCTAAAAGATCTGGTTTAAATGACACCTCAATTACCCCATGACTTTCCCCAAAATACCATAGGTCTGAAAACATTTCTCTTAAAAAAAAAAAAAATAATTACTACTAGGTAGCATCATGTAAACACTAGTTCACAAGTCCAGTGATGTCAGTAGCAACTCAACCACGTCTGCTGCAAAGTGCATTAGCTCTAGAAGTAGAAGACAGACAGACAGACAGACAGACACGCCTTCTCTGCTGTCTAGAAAAGTACAAATATGCAAGGAAATAAAACTACCAAATATGGGAAAAAAAGGATCAACGCATGTTGGCTTGATTTTGGCCCAATACTAAAAACAAGAAAACATTCTTAGGCTTCTAAATATATCCTGTTAAGGTACGATATGTGCAAATGGAAGACATGACCAAATCAAGCAAGCTCTAACATAATACACAACCGAAACGAGCGAATCCTTAGTGCAAAGCTGATATAAGGTATAAATTGCATTTATAATAATAACTCTGTGGCTGAAAACATTAGGTAATCTGCATAATAATAATATTTATACACCTATCTTCACTCCAACGGTGAATGTAGGAACTTTGAACAACCTCCTGGAATCTATGTGGTTTTGACAAATATACAAACTATCACTGTATTTCACGGTAATAGATATAATATAGGCTGTTGTCGTTGGTATAACGTGGAGGGAGGGGTTGCCACACTGTTACGAGAGGAGTAAGTAAGTAAGGCTGGACACTTGCTGACGGTACGGTACTGTTCCTGGAAGAATTACGGAGCATGCAAGAGAATGTTTATCGTATTTTCCGCCAGTCATCAGGTCCCATCGGGACACCAAGCTGATTCAGACTCTCACACACAGAGAGTGGAGGTGAGTGATGCTCATTCCTAGACGGTGTGGAGCATTTGGTTGAGAGTAAAACCTCTCTGCACTTCCACAGCCGAGGATTTATCGTCGTCATGTGTACAGAACCTGCTTTTTTGGCTCCAACAGTACATTAATTTGTCCCCTCAGCAGAAAGCTTTGCTCGTAAACTGTGTGGCTGGGGAACTCCACACAGACTAGCATAGAAGAGTCTCCTTCGCAGGCAGATATATAGCGACGTTAAACGGTTATGGCAACCACTCAGCACCTCATAACACGCATGGAGAACCATTGTCACTCTTTTTTTCCCCAGATGCCGAAGACATTGTCGTTTTTTTTTTGTTGTTTTGCCGTTGACCTTTTTGAAACAATGACGACGCTTAACTCTATACCAGCCAAGCTCGAGTTTTGACGAGTTAGCCCCGCCCCCAAAACAAAATGGCCGCCAAAAAAGTAAAAAAATTGGCTGTGAAAGAGTTAAGAAACCTCGTAGAAAGTAAAGAGTGACCGGATGAGCCCTAACGCCCTCTTGCCTTTAGTTAACAAGTCACGACACCCGATGAAAAGACAGCCATTCAGAGAACACGTAAGAGATCCAGGAAGGAGCTGGTTGGTCATTCATTTGGGGCGGCAAAGACAGTCCACACAGCCCTTCAGTGGAAGGAACAGTGTGTTTCGCCATTGTATATGGTCCATATCTCTCACCCACACACACACACCATTGAAACCGAGAAAGCATCTGTGTTGTTGTAGATCCAGATATATATTAAGGCTGTTGAAAATAACTAGTTAACTAGTTAATGTGATTAAATTAATTGATGTGTTGATTAATCTTATTAAAATCTTTAACACAATTAACTCATGTGCGCGCTGACCCACTGAGCATTTACTCATTGAAAACAAAAGGCTAGAGCACGGTTTTATGGAGACATATAGCTGCATGCCTCCCTGTAGATCTTGTAGATCACATATATTGAAAGAATATTTAAAAGATAAACAGATTCCCGGATTCTGTTTCTTTTTTAAATGTTTCAAATCCTGCACAGAAAAACATGTCATATTTTGGACATGGAGTTTGAATGGTGATTAATCATGATTAAATTCGTTTTGAAGCTGTGTGATTAATCTAAAAAAGTTGAATCATTCAACAGCCCTAATAAAAAGAGTTTAAGGCTACTTCCGTAGAACCGACTCTTCTGGGTATAGTCTTTGATCCCTTCTCCCCCTTCTCCCTCACACACACACACACACAGAAACACCAAAATGCTCACGTTATCAAATCACTGTTAAAGTGTATCATAGGTTACATGTCTACTGTATCGGGTTTTAGATGGCTTCAGTGGCTTGTAGGTTATAGTTTGTACTTCCATGGGTAATTTCTCTTTGGGTGGCTAAAATATTTGGGAACCACCTCTGATTTTAATCATGATTAAATTCGTTTTGAAGCTGTGATTAATCTAAAAAGTTGAACCATTCAACAGCCCTAATAAAAAGTGTTTAAGGCTACTTTCGTAGAATCGACTCTTCCGAGTTTAGTCTTTGTATTGATCCATTCTCCCCCTTCTCACTCACACATTCACACACAGACAAACACCAAAATGCTCAGGGAGGGACGCGTCCGCCCATGGCTAGCGCTCGGGTGGCGCCTCGCCTCGCCTCGGCGTGGCACGGCACGGCTCAGCACGGCTGGGCTCAGCTGCAGCGCAGCTTGGCCAGGAAGTAGGCCACGCTGAGGAAGATCCACACCAGCAGCAGGTTGGGGCTGAGAGCCAGCAGGGGCAGAGAGTACAGCAGGCTGGGCTCCAACTGGAAGTCCCTCACCGGCAGCACGCCGCTCAGGTTCTTCTGGATCACCCCTTCCCTCGTCCCAATGCTGACCGGACCGCAGACCACCGCAGACCACAGGCCGCAGGGAGGGTGGGGTGGAGGAGGAGGGGGTTATGGTGGTTAAGGAAGGAAGGAAGGTGAGGAAGGGAGAGTAAGAGGAGGAGGTTTGGAAGAAGGGGTGCGTTAAGGAAGCAAAAATGGGACGTGAGGTGGAAAGTGTTGGGAGGAGAGAAGGAAGGAGGATGGACGGACAGGGAGGACACACAGACAAGACAGGGAGGGGACAGGGAGAGATGGGAGCAAAACATGGAGGAAGGCGAAGACATGGGGAGACGACCGGGGCAAAGCCAGCAGCAACAGATGGAACATGACCATGCAATATGGACACGCATGGAGAAAAAAAAAAAAGACAGGGTTTCCAGTTTTCACAGAGGAATTATTCCAGAGAACAGAATATGTGAGGAGGAAAAATGAATGATGAAGAAAAAGGTATCGGGTTTCACAAAAAAAGGCAAGGATTCAAATCCCACCAAAATGTCAAAATGAACCCATCACATGAATGGTAATAAACACAGGAGGATTACAAAGACGTGAGCAATGTGAGGAAGCAGAGAGCGGGAGAGAGAGAGGGAGAAAGAGAGAGATAGAAAAAATTAAGATAGGTTTCTACATCGTGTGAGAAGAGAGAGGAGAGAAGCTGGCAGACTAGTGTCCATGTTGTCTATACTCTATAGATGTGGGATAGATGAAGATGAACAGAGGAGGAGGAGGGATTTGTCTCCCTTTTGGTAAAATCAGGGGGCGAGGATCCAGAATTCAATTCACAAACACAACAAACCCACACACCGTTCAAATTTCAAACAAAGTAAAACAGTACAGGGCTCTGGTTGTCAAGCCTTTTTCATATCAGGGATTTTCCGCATTTGAGCTACGGTCTGTGTCGGACCACCATTGGATGACATTTAGCCTCTCCAAACCCAAACTAAAAATGTTGTTATTGTTAGATAGGGTCCACAATCCCATGCTGTATTGATGTGGTACCATACTGTAGGAGAGATATCAGGGGAACACTGATTTTTTTTCTACATTGTGTAGACATTAAAGATCTGTAAGGGTCCACTTGGTTGCCAACTCTCCACGTTTAGCTGGAAACCACCAGGAACCTTGTCAAGGACCACTGGTGGTCCCCGAAAAACTGGTAGAACACCACTGCTATAGTGCAATGGAGTAGAATGGTGTCTGGGACATTCTTGTAAAAACATGTTGGAAAGTCTGTACCTTTTGAGGAGGAAAAGGACAAAAATACTTAGGTACTATATACCATATGCAAGAAATGAGTCCTTTATGCGTAAATGGCTGATCTTGGCATGCAGGAACCTTTACTTTAAGAGCATAAGCAAACATAAAATGAATTCGCGTTTAGTTCTCTTGACCACTAGATGGCAGTAAAAGTCCGGAATTCAAAATATACTTTAGTAAAAGTACAAATTATTGGTAAAACTAAAAATTAACTATGAACAAGTATTAAATATATTATCTCTCTCTCTCTATATATATATATATTATAAATATATTATATAAAATTAAATATATTATATATTATGCAGAATGTTCCATTTAGAGTAGGCCATTTGAAAATAGCTGAAGTGATTAATGTAATGTTTTTTTTTAAACATACAACATACATTAAAAATCTAAACCACCTACTGTAACTGAAGTTTTGAAATTACAACATCTGCCTCTGAGATATGGAGAAGTATCTAGTACATACTTTATACCACTGGTAGTAAAAAGGTAAAACAAAAACAAACCAATACACTGACTAAGAGCCGGCATTGTACAGTAGCTCAGTCCTGTTGTACTGAAGTTCCACTAATACTGGAAGGATTAACGTTGTGTTTACACTTCAATTTCGTGAATTGAATTCCAGACTCGCATCCCCAGCCGTGCCGCTGCAGGGCAGCTTGGGTCAAGACCAATAAAAATCAAGAAAGTTGGTGAAAAAAGGGGGAAAAGCAAGGGTGTGGATGGAGGGATGGATGGAGGGATGGATGGAGGGATGGATGGAGGGAGCGGTGGGGTCTGCCAGTGCAAGAACCATACAGCACAGCACAGCCTGGACTCATGCCTCTTCCCACAGCGCGCACTGTACGTGTAACCAAAGCACAAGATGGAACCAAATGCCAACACGGCTGTCCCTGGGGGACTGCCACCAGAAAATGAATTACAAAAGGACGGGAGAGGATGAAAATGTCATGAGGACAGGAGGGGTCTGGACACAGGGAGATATAGCCGCTAACATGCTGACTGGCTGCGTGTGTAATGTCATTATTGTGCACAGCGCCAAGTGTTCCAGACACGGACGGTTCACAAGCACAAGTAGATAAGTTTGTTTTTTTTTTTTTTTTTTAAACAGACACAGAGGCCACTTTTCCACCAAATGAACTGGCTCTATGGTGCTTTCACAAAGCTGGCGGCTATTTGTTTGGTTTCATTTCCAAACCAACTTTTTAAGGTTCATTTTCAGTGGTTCCCATCTGCGGTTGAGCAACATGGGGGTTCAACCCCCCATGGTGGAAAAGGGATCAGAGAATATGTACGAAGGCCCGTCACACAC
This sequence comes from Benthosema pterotum, assembly GCA_039105355.1. NCBI lineage: Eukaryota > Metazoa > Chordata > Actinopteri > Myctophiformes > Myctophidae > Benthosema > Benthosema pterotum. Next base: position 26,955,856 of record CM076988.1, on the reverse strand, counting down.
ACTTTGACAAAGACTCATGTACAGGTACATACTGTATGTCTGGCGGCTTGCACAAAGCGCAAAGAGTATACAACGTAGGCATGGGACTACAGATGGCAGTCGATACCAATAGCAAGCTTATTGTACTACAGAAGACACAAAGGGGGCAAAATAATTATCGAAATTATGTGCAGGTAGTAACTCCTTTCTTCAGAATGTCCTAGTTTCATACCAGAACCATTGCATTTCTGCCTACTGCTACCAGACTCCTAGCCTGGCTCAGCCCTGAATCAGCACTTTAAAAATACTACCTTATTTTTTCTTTGTGGATGGCAAGAGAGCGAGACACACAGAGAGAGACAGACAGACTGACGAGCGTCTGCTCAAAACTCAGACAGCCCAAAAGGTTGAGGGATTTCTTGGCATTTTTAAATGCAATAACGTTGTTGTTGTTGTTGTTGTTGTTGTTGTTATTATTTTCCTCTTCAATAGATAAATGGGAAAATGAACTTTTTTTTGCCCTTGGCTTAGTTTTCCTCCAAAAAGGCCAGTCTGGCAGGCAGCCTGGCTGGGTAAGATCAGTTGGATATAGTCCGAAGGCAATGGTGCAATCATTCCATTGTAAAAAACAAAACAAAACAAAACAAAACAATACATAAAATGAGCAAAGGATCATTATAAACAACAACCTTAAAATATCAAAGATGAATGGACTCCAATGTGTTCAGAGGCAAGCAACCGGCCGATCACATTTCACACAATGGACATCATGCTGGTCTTGTGTCAGGGTATGACTAAACAGCCGGGAAAGCGATGGAGGGTTTGGAGTAGTGTTACAGTCAGTAACACCTGGGCAACAATTAATGAATGGGAAATGTCCCTTTAAGATGTTTGCATGAGACCTAGGTCCAATACCATTACCCGGGTGTTAGACGCATGTTATACAGTATTTGCCCAGATGTGACTCTTCCTGTCCATGTGAAGTAATGCGTGCTGTGTGTGTGTGTGTGTGTGTGTGTGTGTGTGTGTGTGTGTGTGTGTGTGTGTGTGTCAGAGGCGGATGTAACATTTCCCAATTGGGGGGTGGCAAGAGAAAATGGTATGGGGGCGGCTTCTTCGCCTGTGTGGCTTCGCGCCACGGGCGATGAAGCCACACCCACACCATTTTCGGGTACAAGACTTAGGTATTAGTAAAGTAAAACATCAATAATAACATCAGTTGTTGTTGAAGTTGCAACAGACACGCAGCATGCATAAAGCTAAAGGTCTGACTCAGAGAGTTCTCTGTTTTCAATGATGAAATGCTGTTGCTTTAGTGGTACGACAATTGTGTCCCAGCACCACCCAGGTTGAGTCTTTGAGGAAATTCTCATTTTTGTTTTATCATGTCATGTGAAAGCAGAGAGTCATAGCTACAATTTGACATATTGGTTGTGCAATTTGACCCACCAGTTTTTGAGATATGGTTTATAGAGTAATGTCTTGCAGAGAAACAGGAATTTGAGAATTTGGCTTTTAAAGATGTAGTTCTTGGTCTGGGCATTGAGGGGGGCGCTGTTTCCTCTTCTTTGCTGAACAGTTGAACAGTTTGGGCATGAGAACACCTCCTCAATACTGGGGGGGCATTGTTGAGTCAAGGTGTTTGAATAGTAGCCTAATAATAGTAGCTAAAATGAATATAGTAATACATTTCGCCTTTATACGGCTATTTTTACTTTAAAAGGATACTTATACATAGTAACCATTATACAAGTGTACATGGTGAAACACAACTCTATTGTCGTGAAGTTGTGTTTCACCATGCTAATGTTTTTTTCCCCCAGACCTCCATTTCTAGGAAAAAAGGTATATTGACAGTAACAGAAAATGGGTAGAATTCCCCTTTAACTAGTGTCCATTCATACAGTGGTTAATGCATATTAAATTAAGTATTTGCTTTTGTTGTATTGATCTAGTGGTTCACAATGTGTTAATGTACCACTTTCAAGAAGGTGACAATGGCCAGAGCCTATCCCAGATGTTCACAACAACAAAGCTTCTCTTGTTCCAAAATGTTTAAAACGTAATCTATTAAACAACATAACGTGGTTAATGTTCATAATGTACTGCACTTTGGTTCTTATTAAGTCTACAAATAACGCGACTCTTATTTTTATTATTTACCGCGGGTATGTTGTATAAACTTGTATTGAGAATGGGTCAACAAATAAAGACAAGTCCTGGACCGAAAGTAGGTCTATGCAGAAATGCATTGAACTCAGCAACGGTCCACCTAGATCTCTTTATTTTAGAACGTTTTGTAGTAATAATAAAAGATAAACATCCAGAGACTTTAGTTGTTTGTCTTATTTGCGCCGCCCTCGTTGTATAGAACGTATTTCCAACTCCAACTTGACTCTCTTCTCTCTCCGTCTGTTCTCTGTTGTTGCCAAGTATTTGGAGAGAAGTAAGCCAATAACGCCAAAAAGTCCAATAATATTGTATAGTTGAAAAATACTACTAGGCATCCGGGTTTTTATAGTTAACTAAAACTAACGAAAAAACGATAACTTTTTTCTTAAAGTAAAAACTAGTAGGAAAAAAAAACAATTAAAACTAAAGTAGAATGAAAAAGCCATAACTATAATAACCCTGCTAGGCACATGTACTGTATGTCTATAATTAATAGTATGCTGTGCAGGAATGCCAACAGTAGCCTACTACAGTTCAATTGTTATGGACATTGAGTACATTGGCCAATTTGCAGGTACTCCACGTTTTTTTTTTTTTTTTAGATAACCATCCCCACAGTCCATTGTTTGTATGCATGAATGGAACAACAACAATAATTGTAATGCATTATCATTATAAATACTATGTATCTAGGGTGATTTTTTGCCATTATTATACAATCACACATAGTAGTCACCAGAAACAGATGAGGATAATATCCAATAAAATGTTGGTTAACATGGACGGAAAACAAGCCAACAAGCCAACATGGCAACCCTTTGTCTGTATGCCCTCTGAGAATAGTGACGTAGTTCCGGCTCTAAAAAAACGCCACGAAGAAGAATCCAATGTTTTGATATTTTATACATGGATTTACTAACAGAACGTCGCTACTAATAGGTTATGTGGAATGCCACCTGGCTGTTATGTGAGCTCAAAATCACGCGAAGTCCGCATTCTGTTGATGACGGCGGGCATCGCATATTTACAGAACTAGAGGCACTTATCAGATTACAACCGTTAGCATTTTAAGCTAATTAAGCTAACGGCCCGATCGCGGCCCGGAGGAATGAGGTAATAATGGTCAGAACTGTCATTACAGTTCACATTAATTCAATTATAACATGTTTACACGGCGTTTTAAGGTCTAACATTCACCTCATGTATGCTTTAGTATGAAACAACTAATAAACTTGCTTCAGGTCATTTTTCACAGATAATAAAAATTCAGAGAAAATCAAGTTTAGACCCCTCTACTGACAACTTCATTTCCCCGAGATGACTCAACGTGGGTGGAGTTTAGTCACAATTGTTGTTGGTTAGTAGCAGTAGTAGTGTTTCAAATCATTTTATAAGCACTTTAATTTGAAATATCTTTGAAATTTGGGTTGTTTGCATGCCATCATGTTTGGTAGGGCAGTTTGCCCTATCAAACATGCCCATGCCTAGACCCCCCCCCCCCCCCCATGCCCATGCCTAGATCCACCCCTGGTGTGTGTGTGTGTGTGTGTGTGTGTGTGTGTGTGTGTGTGTGTGTGTGTGTGTGTGTGTGTGTGTGTGTGTGTGTGTGTGTGTGTGTGTGTGTGTGTGTGTGTGTGGTGGTGGTCCCTCCTACCTGCGCATACAGTCCAGGGCCTGGGTGAAGACCTGGGGGGCCATGCCGTGTTCGTGCTGCATGATGAGACACTGCTCCAGGGTCACAGACATGGCTGTGCGGTCCTTGGCGCTCTTACAGCTGGTGAAACGCACACCGTTCAGCCGCCGACAGATCTGTCACAGCAAGAGAGAGAGGGACAGAGAGAGAGGGAGGGAGGGAGAGAGAGCAGAGCAGTGTAATAAGTTTTTTTTTTATAGTTTAGCTTTAGTTAGTTTTCACATTCGTGACCAATTCTAACTGAGGTTGAGTCATCGGGGAAGACTAACTGTTCAGGAGAGGAGAAAAAATGTTTTTGTTTTGTTTTTAGGCAAAATGAGTTAATATCACAGTCAGACTCCGAAATAAATACCAGAGCTGAATTTGACATGTTAATATGAAATAAATGCTTAAAAAAAAAAAGAAAAAAAAAAAAGTTTTCGTTTTGTTTAAATTATAGTTGTAGTTATTTCGTTTTTCCAAGCCTTGGTTTGTTTATTATTAGGGTAGATTATAGGATTCTACTTTTCCTCTTTTAGTTAGTTTTCGTTAGCTATTGTAACCCTGGAGCAGAGGTATGTTTGGTTTACAACAGTGGTTCCCTGTAGCTCAAGAAATGACAAGACTAGTGAACAGAAGAGATGCCCGATATTGACTTTTTTACCGATATCCGATATCCCGATATTATCCAACTTCTAATTCCCGATACCGATATCAACCGATATCAACCGATACCGATATATGCGGCCTCCAGTGGTGGAAAAATAACAGAAGCTATTACTATACAAATATTTAATATACTGTAAGTAAACATTTAGTATAAATACGAATTCATGTTATAGCCTAGAAATACTCCATACAACTATAAATTCAACATGTAGCCTACTTGAGTAAAGTACAAAAGTAATGGTATAAACATGACCGTAGCGCTGAGTCTACATCTCTGTCAATAGTCATAATTTCCAGTTTGTAAATACCGATACCGATATTTTCCGATATGAAATTTGAAAGCTTTTTTCGGCCGATAATATCGGAGGGCCGATAATATCTGCCATCTCTGGTACCTCTGCAGCCTGCCAGAGGATGTCCACGTTCTTGTTCTTCCTGGCATGGACGTTCTGTCCCAGAAACCTCAGCAGCTCTGGGAGACAGGTCTGAGAGCGAGACCTGGGCAGACCTGGACCACGATGGAGGCCAGGAAACCATGGAGACCACAGAGACAGAACAAATGTATCACTTCCTAACACACACGGTCAACGGTAAAACTTGCAAATGCACTGAAATGCAGGCTTTCTTGGCAGTTATTTTGTTTTAACCCTTTGTGTCCTGAACGCGTTTTGGTGTTTTATCTGTTGAAAAATAGCAGATCAACAAGCTCATGTCGCGCCACCGAGTGGCGCGACATGAGCTTGTTGCTCTGCTATTTTTGAAAAATTGTGAAAATGTGCTGCAAATCTCTGAATATGTTATTTTGGAAGCAAACATTTTTAACTCAAATTTTTGCATCTGGGGGATCCCCTAGAACAACATGTTTTCAGATGGGGGTCTGCAGCCAAATATGGATAATTCTGGTGGTCCTTGGCTTGGCCTTGGACACAGGAGCACAGATTTTTCAGAAAAACTAGAATCTAATGTCAGAGACTATAGAATCTAGTGTCAAAAACTCGATTCTAGCGTCAGAAACTAAATTCTAGTGTCAAAAGTAGATCCTATCATCAGAAACTATCATTTAGTGTCAATAACTAGAATCTACTGTCGGAAACTACTGTAGAATCTAGTGTCAAAAGCTAGAATGTTGCTGCAGCTATAATCTGGTGTCAGAAACTCCAATCGAGGGTCAGGACACAATGGGTTAACTACAGCAGGTTGGGCTACTGTAAGTAGAGTTTTCCAACTCTGCCCGAACCCGACCAGGACCGAACCTAAACAGGCCCGCCCTAAATGTCGGGTCGGGCCTGCTTAGGTTCTATGCTTAGGTTCTATGCTAATCAGTAGGGCCGGGTAGGGCCTCGGGGCCCCATGAAATAATTATTTTATTATAGTAAGAATAATAGTTATTTTCTGTATTTAGCTATTATGAAGATGGTGCTGATTGCAATTTGTATTGTATTGCACTGGATTGATGCCAACAATTCAATTTCGTTGTACTTTCATGTTCAATGACAAAATAAAATCCATCCATCCATCCATCCATCCATCCATCCATCCATCCATCCATTTCATTTCTTATCTGTGGTGAATTCTCAAATTTTGCCCACACCCGACAGTTTAGGGCCGGGTAGGGCCTAAAATCTATTCCATTTAGTCGGGCCGGGCCAGGGGCCTGAACTGTTAGGGCCCAGTTAGGGCCGGGCCTTAATTTTCAGGCCTGTTGAGATCTTTAACTGTAAATACTTCACACATGCCGTCAGTAGTATTATTATGTTGTACTTACAATCCTCCGGTAGAACTTCTTTAAACTGCTCGTAGTAAGAGTTTAGTCTGGCCAAACTCTCCAAGTTAATGATCTCCTGGAGGGACGTGTCTCCAAACCTGAAACACACACACAAGCACAAATAATTGAATTGTGTCCAAACCAAATGGACCCTAGCGGGTCCATTTGTACCCTCTCAGGAAAAGGAGAGTCTGAAAGAAAAATCATGAACATGTTGAAATACGTCTTGGTGATGTCATCAGATGTATTTCACCATGATAATGACGTTTTCAGACCTCCATTTTTAGGAAATACAGAATTGGGGGAACTTTTTTATCATGTCCACACAACATCTATTAATGACATATTAAAATGTTGAAAATGGGTGGAGTTCCCCTTTAATGACGTTGGTCAAAAAGGTGTTCTCTAGCCTAGGATGAATTGTGCAGGATGGACAATTCTCTGGCCGCACGCGCACGCGCACACGCACACGCACACGCACACGCACACGCACACGCACACACACACACACACACACCCTCCTTACTTCTCTGCCAGTGTCTGCTGCTCATTGATTCCCACGTTGAACAACACTGGCTGCACACGCAGCAGCATGCCGTTCTGGATCTCGCGCGGCAGCGCGTCAAACATGGTGCCTGGCAGCGGGATGCGGACGTTGAACCCGTCCCGGTTACCCGTGATGACCGGCAGCATGTCGGGGCCGGAGCTCCCGGTCGCCTGGGTGACCTTAAGAAAAAAGGTGGACACAGTCAAAATTGGTAAGAACAAGCCCCAAATTTATTACATTAATTAATTACCAAATGCATTATTATTATTATCTGTCTGCTATAACCCCTGTGCCTTTTACAGTGCTGTAGTTTAGGTAGGTAAGTCTACATCTATTTTTAGAGCCGTTTCTTCCTATAGATCCATGTAAATGTTTACATAGGAGGGAGCAAATGTCTTTTGTATGGAGAACGGTCGACTTATGCAAATGGTCATGACAGTTATAAAACCGTTGTGACAGCCGCCACGGTCGCGAATTCGCTGCGGTCGCAAATTACACTTAGAAATCACAGATTGAGGCTTTTGCTTTTGTGACATTTCGGAGACGAGGCATACATGCCATTTTGGAAAGAATATTATGCTTCTAAACCTGATTGGTATTGGTTCTGACCACTTAAAAGCATGCCTGGAGGCAACAATCTGTCCTACCTTAAAGGTGACGTTACGCAGGTCCATGATTCCCACACTCATGTCCTCCAACATGGCCAGCTCCTCTCCTACGCACGCGTACGCGCACACGCACACACACACATGCACACACGCACACACACAGTTCATCGTCACTGAAAGAATGTGAAAATATGTCGCAATCGTCTGGAGGAGTTGGCAAAAGCCTCCAGCTGCAGACCTAGCCCAGGAGTGGACGTGCCTCACAGTTGATGTGATGACGTCACACATCAACCCACAGGCCCCTGTTGTTGCCATGTCCCACCCGCTTCTACCGTTATCAAGCCATAATTCCCAGTAGGCTGCTTATCAGCACCATCTTAGCTTGCGGTTAGGTTTAGGGGTAGGTTTAGAGAAGGGTGTAGCAATGTTTGTAGCAAAACCCTAGACCCCTCCAACCGTAAGCCTAAGCCTAAATCCCCGACGCTCAACCACCAGGTTAGGTTGAGGGTCGGGCATTTAGGCTTACGGTTGGGGGGGTCTAGGGGTTTTGCGTCTCGGACTGCAGAGCATGGCCTTAGGCCTACAACAACAGGGGCCTGTGGGTTGATGTGTGACGTCATCACATCAACTGTGAGGCACGTCCACTCCTGGGCTAGGTCTGCAGCTGGACGTAGTTGATGGCAATGCTTGACCAGAGAGGTCTGCGATGCATGTTTACATGTCAATCAGTCAAAATCAATCCATCTATATTAAAGATACGGTCCATTGTGACATGTAAAAAAAAGACAATACAATACAAGTACAAACAGAGGCAGACAATGTCTACATAAAATCATATGAAACAAGCTGTAACACACCACAGTTTAGAAACAAATCTGAGTTCAATAATGGGTTAAAACAACTAGGACCTTACCCGTTGTGAATATATGAACACCAAATGATGTACCATGTGGGCAACGTAATTTCAGCATTGGATGCAAGTATTTGGATGATGGAGTACTTTAATGCATAGACAGCACAATGGCCAGGCATAACGTGTGTACGTGTGTGTGTGTGTGTGTGTGTGTGTGTGTGTGTGTGTGTGTGTGTGTGTGTGTGTGTGTGTGTGTGTGTGTGTGCCCGTGGCCACGTGCATGTTTTGCTATTTGCATTGCCCCCTAAGGTTGAAAAGGGAATTGCCAATGTTAAGCGGATGGTGATGCACCAATAAATGCATTATTAATCCGCATTTGGTTAATTTGATAAAGGGCTTCGTCAGTCTCTTCCTAATATTATGTTCAATGGCCGAGTGAAAAATTAGACTGTGCAGTCAGTGAGGAGTTATCGCGGTTTCAGACAGACATTCAGACAGACAGACATTTCCTTAGTTATAGTATGGATGGATGGATAGTATGGATGCTGTTGTCAGAATATGTCAACCTACACATACATCTGTACATGATGTTCCTCAGCACAGCAGAGCAGGTGGTTCACCAATACAAAAGCTGACATGGGTATGTGGGCATGTCTGCTGAGACAGACACATACCAACAATATATATACTGTATACCAGGGGCGGATGTAACATTTCCCAATTGGGGGGGCAGGAGAAAATGGTAGGGGGGGCAGCTTCGCGCCACGGGCGATGAAGTCGCACCCATACCATTTTTCGGTTACAGGACTTTTATTAGTCAAGTAAAGCATCAATAATAACATCAGTTGTTGTTGAAGTTGCAACAGACGCATAAAGCTAAAGGTCTGACTCAGAGAGTTTTCTGTTTTCAATGATGAAATGCTGTTGGTTTAGTGGTGACACAGCTGTAGTTAGTTAGTAGCAGTAGTAGTGTTTCAAATCATTTTAAATATCAGCAATATGAAATATCTTGTTTTGCATGTCATTGTGTTTGGTGGGGCAGCCAGGGCACCATGCCCATGCCTAGATCCGCCTGTGCTGTATACTATGTAGCTGTGTGTGTGTGTGTGTGTGTGTGTGTGTGTGTACCATAGGTGCTCAGCAGAGACTCAAACTGTGCCAGCAGGCCGATGGTGTAGAGCTGTCGGAGGAAACCGTCGTCACGGAGACAGTTCCTCAGTTTGATGATGAAGCCGCAGATAAGAGCCGTCAGCTGAAAACGCACGCACGCACGCGCACGCGCACACACACACACACACACACACACACACACACACACACACACACACACACACACACACACACACACACACACACACACACACACACACACACACACACACACACACACACACACACACACACACACAAAACTATATTATTATTATTATTATTATTATTTTAACACCAGACAGCTCTGTCTGTCTGAAGCTGAAGCTAATTAATCCGTCTGTGTGCGACAGATTTCAGTTTTGCGTGAGAGGTTCGCCATGTGCGCGGGGGGTGTGTGGTGTGGTGCGTCTGGAATTGTTCAGGGGGCCGGGTAAAATGTGGAGGCGGGCCGTGTCTGCCCCGGGGGCCGTAGTTTGGGGATCCCTGATATAAGCCAATGCGAAACGTGTTTCTGTGCATCGATGTGTGCAGCCTGGTTCCTGCCACATGTGCACGTGCATATGTACACACGTTTGTGTGTACTGTCATTTTTTTATACATAGTATATGCTGGCATGTGCTGGCACCCTAGCGTTTATATTTTTGAAATATGCACACTTTAAGTAAATGTACTTAGTTACTTAGTTACTGCATGCGTGTCACTGACCGTCTGACAGAAGACCACGTCTCGGCGGTACTGTAGGGACAGGTCCATGGCGATGGTGGGAGCGCTGTCCTGCATGAGGAGGAACACCATGGACTTCTTGGCTTTGTCACTCATCATGGCTACGCAGTCTGTTAGGGTGGTGAGGAGAGGGTAGAGCGCCTCGCTCCACTCACCTACACACACACACACGCACGCAGACACACACATGAGCCGCTCAGCACAGCCACCCTTTACTTTACTTTACTTTATTAATTCATGCTTGCAGTGGAGCCGGGGGCCCACTGAAAAAACAGCTGAATTTTACAAAACATGATCAAATCAACAGGATAAGTATAATTTAAAAACAGTATATAAAACACATTCAGGGCAGCAAGACGTGGAAACTGTAACAGTTCTGGTTGCCATGCTATCTTTCTCGCTACAGTCTTTTAGATAGTGTCATTGTATAATCTAACTGCAGTATGCAGGGTAGAGTTCTTCAGTCTATTAGTCTTGGCCTTTGGTTCAGGTTCAGCCAGCCTGTGTTGATTCCTCAATGTCCTAGCAGTGCGGCTGCCACGTGTTGGGGGCAGCAGGTCATGCAGAGGGTGTTCCTTGTCATGCATGTCCCTGACCAGCTTCACTGCAGCCTCTTCCCTCCTGGACTGGAGTGATGGTAGAGGTTGTGAAATGTTCCCAGCTCTCCTTTCGATGATTTTGCAGGCACGTTTCTGGACTCGCTCTAGCTCTGCCTGTTGTTTTTTGGAGCAGCCCACCAAGAGCACTGAGCTATATTCCAAACACGGTCTGATGAGAGTGGTGTAGATGGAAACAAGGTCATCTGCAGGTAATCCATGTCTCGCCATGACGGTGAGGTAGTGCAGTCGTTTGGAGGCAGTTCTCACTGCATTCTCAATGTGCACATCTCCGGTCAGGTTTTGGTCCAGGTGGTATCCCAGGTACTTTGTTGTTTCCACGACTGGTACCTCCTGTCCTCCCAGCATCAGTGGGGGTGGTTGTGGTGGATTTCGGGCAAAACAGATTCGAAGTTCAACAGACTTTTTCCCATTGAGTATCATTTTACTCTTTGCTGCCCATTCATCCAGCCTTTGTGCCTCCTGGCACATTGATGTGTCGGACATAATACTGGATACAGGGATCGCTCTTGACAGCCCAATGTCGTCTGCGTATCCAACATCTAGGGTGTCCTCAAACACAGCGTCCCGGGTAGCCATGTAGAGGAGAAAGACATATGGAGAGACGACACCCCCTTGCGGCACCCCAGATGTAACTTCAACCCAGGGGCTATGGGTGCCGTTTGCCACCACCCTTTGTCTCCTCCCTGTGATGTAGCTGTGCAGCCAGGCTGTCAGAGATGGACACAGTCCCAGTCCCAGTATATGTTGCATCAGGATCCCATGATCAATAACATCAAAGGCTTTTGACATGTCTGCCAGCAGCACTCTCACCATCGTTGGTTTGGAGTCGGTTTCGGTGAGCCAGGTGTGCATTGCCCTGACTAGAGCAGTTGTAGTGCTGTGCTTGGGCAGATATGCATATTGATTTTTACACACATCGAGCACGGTGGGCATGAGCTTTTTCAGAACAAAACGTTCTATGGTTTTCCCCACACAGGATGTTAGAGAGATGGGACGCCAGTCGGAAATCGAGCCTGGGTCTTGGCCTTTGGGTATGGGACAGACGTTTGACTCTTTCCATACATCGGGGACACACCCCTGTTGGTAGGAGCAGTTGGCCAGATGTGTCATGACCGGGGCCAGGTCCTCTGCATGTTCTTTTAGCAGCCAAGTTGGAATACCGTCCGGCCCACTTGCTTTCCTGGGGTCCAGCCGAGTAAGGGCCAGCTTCATCTCACCTATGCTGCAGATATCATTTGTTGTAGGTCTTGATAGGGGGAAAACACAATAGGGCGTTGTTTTGGTCCAAGTTTCTGCAAAGAAGTTGTTAAGAGCCTCGGCAGCTCTGTCTTCTTCAACTCCTTGTATGGTGATTTTTCCATCAGACGATTTATTGCGTCCCAAGCCTTTATTTATAAAATCCCACCACTCCTTGGGGTTCTTTCTCTTTAAGTTTTGCATTTCATTTTTGTAATATTTTGTTTTTGCTTTATGTATTAGTCTTATACATAAAGCAAAAACAAACGCACACACACACGCGCGCAGACAAGCACACACGCAGACACGCAGAAGACACAAACACATGACCACTCCTGCCACTGACACCAATCACATGAATCTTCAATCTTCGGAAGTGGTTTTCTGAGAATTAGAGTCCACCCATTTTCAACATTCTAATATGACATTAGTATACCCTAGAGGTGCTGGATGGACATGATAAAAAGTTTCCCCATTCTGTCTTCCCAAGAAATGGAGGTCTGAAGAAAACCACTAACATGGTGAAACATCTTGATGACATCATCAAGATGTATTTTCACCATGTTAATGGATTTCTTTAGACGCTTCTTTTTTCTGAGAGTGTACAAATGGAACCAAATGAACCCGTTTGTTGCATTTGTACGCTCTCAGAAAAAAATGTTGCAAATGGCTGGAATTCCCCTTTAATGATTACTATAGATTGAGGTGACTGAACAGAACTTTTGATGTTAATAACAAATGTCACCATGTCAAGTATTTTAAGGCTTTAACCTTTATAGTATTAAGATATCTTTTCTACTGTCGGGGGTAATAGTATGGTATATTGAACCAAATCAGGAGAGGCAGTTAAAAGTGTAAACATGTAGGCCTATATTTATATGGCATGTTATGGTTTTGGATACTGTACTGATATGCATTGTGGACACTGACTTTTGTGCATTGCACTTATCTCTACAAGAACAGATTGTGAGCGGCGCTACCGAATCTGCCGGCAGTGGCATTCACTCTGCATTCAACAAACGAGGGCGCTGTTATTTCTTTTCTTTTCTTTGCCGATGGTATTGTACGGTTTGGCACATTCTTCTACGATTTGCTATTTTCACATTTTCAAAAATGCTTCAAATAACAAAATAACGGTATAAGACAGCAACACTATAGTCTACTCTATGTAGGCCTATGTACTGACCAGTTACATAATATATGCCTACATATTTTTACATAATTTTGTATACATGTTCTTCTATAGCACATTAACAGGAACCTTACATTTTGCAGTGTATGTGTGTAACAAACAACTAAAACAACACAGAACAGAGAACAGATAACAGAGAATGCATTCCATAAGGCACCGAGGTCAGCAAACATTCTATGCATTTCTATTCTATTGGGCTGAAAGCTAATGCGCTAGCTAGCAATAGCTGAGGAGATATTGAAAGAAAGAGTCTTGGGAAGGTAGAGAAAGAGTCAGACAGGGGAAAAAGGACTAGTATTGCATCCAGGAAATTGTTTGTGGGCTTTTAACTCAATTTAACTCAAGATTGTTCAAGTAGGCCAGTGGTTTTCAACCTGAATAGTCTGGGGACTACCAGTGGTTCTTGAGAGGGTCCCCAGCTAAATGATGGAATGTTGGTTAACCAGATGTAACGCTTGAGTAGCAAAATCAAAATGGTTGAAAACCACTGAAATAGACAGATCTTTCAGAGTTAAATTAAAACCCAGTGTGAAGCAGGGAAGCTGAGTGGTAGTAGAAATATGACCACCTTATTTGTCAATGTCCAGATGGTCATGTACCCTAACAGGCAGCACACCGAAATAGTGGAAAAAAAAACAGTAAAAAAAAAAAAGTAAAAATGGCATTTTAGGGATAAGGGGTAAGGGCACGATAATGGCACAGCCCTATAGAACTATTAAGTATTAAAGATTGTTTTAATTCGATGGCAGAGACCACACTGCAACTATAATGAGGACATTGGTTGAATGAAAGGACTATAGATAGTCCTTAGATAGTCCTTGTGGGGTTAAAGCTTAATTATGATAATTGGTCATATACCATGTTTCTCAGCCGAAGGAGAGTTGTAGACAGATCAGAAACCCGCCTAAGAAATGTAATATCTTTATATCCGTTGTTGTCAAAAAACAAAAACCTTCCCAACAACGATGACACTGTAAGTCACTGGTCAGGTTTCTGTAGTGTCCACAGTCCTCCTACGCAGTGCACAGACCGAGTAAGACAAAGATTGTCCTGTTTTAGCCTGAGCATCAGTGAGGACCAATTACATGAAGCAGGCTTGCCAATGGGTTAAGTGGGCTTTTTAGTAGTGTGCCTTTCCGATGTTTCCTTACTCCCACACGTAGCTGTCATAGACAGGCACTTATCTGTAATGTTAGCAAAGTGCCACGTGTCAAGATTAAATAATAATAATAGTCGATGGACTAAAAAAAAAAAAAAACACATTCGGGCCTGAACCAAGGCAGGAGCGCAGCGACAGCAGCATAAGGAGTACTGTATGCCAGTGACTCATGTGTGACGCAAGACAGGTTTGTTTTTGTACCCAACGGTTGAGTCACCTGGACATCCCCCTAACCTGCCATACGCCCTTAAAGGGAAACTCCACCCATTTTCAACATTCTAATATGTCATTAGTATACCCTAGAGGTGCTGGGTGGACATGATAAAAAAAGTTCCCCCATTCTGTGTTCCCAAGAAATGGCATCATCAAGATGTATTTTCACCATGTTAATGGATTTCTTTAGAAATCCATTAACATGGATTTCTAAAATGTTGAAAATTGGTGAGAAAAAATGTTGAAAATTGGTGGAGTTCCCTTTTAAATGTTACAGGGACCTAAAGTTTTGGGACAATTTAGGAAAACTTTAGTTAGTTCCAGGCAAAGTTTTGTCCTAGTGACAACATTTTAGTACCAGGGACAGCATTTTAGTTCCAGCCAGGGAAATAATTTTAGCTTCAGAAACAACATTTTAGTACCAGGGACAAAATTTTAGTTCCAGGAACCTCCAAGAGGTTTCCTGGAACTACATATTTTCAGACAGGCGTCAAATTCATCATTTTGGAGCTCCTTGAATGACAAAGTGAAATACTTGAGTAGCACTGACACAGAAACAGATTTTTCTGAAAAAAATCAGAATGTAGAAGATTCCTTTTTTCTTTTTAGATTCGGTCACATTCCAAAATGGATTAAACCTAGAGAGAAAGAGGTAGAAAGAGGTAGATAGAGGTAGATAGATGTAGAACAGTGGTTTTCAGCCAGTGGTCTGGGGACCAACAGTGGTCCTTGAGTGAATTCCAGGTGGTACCCAGCTAAATGATGAAAGTAAAAATGAAACCAAATGGACCCTTGCGGGTCCATCTGGTTTAATTTTTTACGCTCTCAAGAGTTAAAATATACATCATCTGAATTAGCCCACTTAATTAAGAAGTCTACACAATGAGAGAATGTAGGCACGTTTCCGAAATCCAGCGTGGAATCGAGGACAAAAAACAAAAGAAATCTTTAGTTTTGGGGTTTCTGTGGAGCTAATATGGTGGTCTGTGGCTCAAATGCTGAATAAATAGTGGGCCCTGGTATCAAACTGGTTGAAAACCACTGACTGACTGTAGAGGAAAGGGGTGGCAGACAGTGTTGGGGCAGCAGGACAGCTCTTACCTGGGTAAACCTCCTCAGCAGTGGGGCTTCCATCTGAGAGAAGAGGAGGAACGGAACGGATGTTCCGACATGCAGTGGTTAGGGGGAGGCGCTAGCAGCAACATGGCAGCAACAACACACATACAGTACATACATAGAGGACCAGGCGGGCCACGTCTCTATCTGAGTTCCAATTCATTGGTGAGCTTGTAGATCTGCTATTTTCCCTACTTATTATCGAGTGGTGCAACCACTCCGAGGCACGTTGGTGTCCTAATGTTTAGCTAAACACCATACCAAAGGCGGGGGTGGGGTGGGCGAGGTATTGCTCAGGGACACATCAACACTAACTCTGGGGGAGCCTGGGTTCGAAACTTCATTCGAAACTGGGTTCGAAACTTCATTCAAAACTTTGAAAACTGGGTTCGAAACTTCAATTCAATTCTGGCTATTCTTGATTTATATTAAGGGGAATTCCACCCATATTCAAGATTTTACTACATTTTACCTTTGTACACTGGATGGGTGGAATCCACAGAGGGCAGGGGGGTATGTAATGCATAAAAAAATGTCTGCAGCTCAAAAATGTTTGCGAACGAGTGTGGCAACATTCCCAAACTATAGAGCCATTGTAATCAAAACGGTAAACAGTTTTTTTTTTTTTTTTTTTAAATAGAAACTTGACCCAGGCCCAAGGAGGAAGAAACTACAACGTTGCTAGCACACACTAGCCTGACTCCACCAGACAGGTGTTGTACCGAGTTCAAATTTTTCACAAAGAAGTGAAGCAACAACAGTGAAGCTCGCTTCTTTCAGCTGGTGGAGTCAGGCTAAGCACAAACATCATTTCAGACACACGAAATAAAATAAAAAAATCAGCTGCACTAGCAAAGCTTCAGGACATGTACAAAACAACACAACGTTTCTATTCAAAGAGACATATATACGACTGTGTGAACACGGACCTGAGACACAACAACAATGACTTCACCCTTTAAAATCTGATGTGTTTGGAAACAAGAAAAGCTTCCTTCTTTAAACACTTTAAACACTAAATATTCATGATACAGAAGAGGTTCCCTTGGAACATTGCCAAACTATACAGTATATTATTCTGGAAAGGATAATAGTTGAAATGGGAAGGGGAGGAGAGGAGAATAGAGGATAGGAGAATAGAGGAGAGGAGTGGAGAATAGTGGAGTGGAGAGGAGAGGAGAATAGAGGAGAATAGAGGAGAGGAGAGGAGAGGAGAGGAGAGGAGAGGAGAGGAGAGGAGAGGAGAGGAGAGGAGAGGAGAGGAGAGGAGAGGAGAGGAGAGGAGAGGAGAGGAGAGGAGAGGAGAGGAGAGGAGACAGAGGAGAGGAGAGGAGAGGAGAATAGAGGAGTGGAGAATAGAGGAGAGGAGAATAGAGGAGAGGAGAATAGAGGAGAATAGAGGAGAGGAGAGGAGAGGAGAGGAGAGGAGAGGAGAGGAGAGGAGAGGAGAGGAGAGGAGAGGAGAGGAGAGGAGAGGAGAGGAGAGGAGAGGAGAGGAGAGGAGAGGAGAGGAGAGGAGAGGAGAATAGAGGAGAGGAGAGGAGAGGAGAGGAGACAGAGGAGAGGAGGGGAGACAGAGGAGAGGAGAATAGAGGAGAGGAGAATAGAGGAGAGGAGAGGAGAATAGAGGAGAGGAGAGGAGAGGAGAGGAGAGGAGAGGAGAGGAGAGGAGAGGAGAGGAGAGGAGAGGAGAGGAGAGGAGAGGAGAGGAGAGGAGAGGAGAGGAGAGGAGAGGAGAGGAGAGGAGAGGAGAGGAGAGGAGAGGAGAGGAGAGGAGAGGAGAGGCACGAGTGAGGGGAGTTGATATGGTAAGGTGTGAATAGGGCTGTCACAATAATTATTACGTGATCGTCTAGTCGTAATTATTATTTTTTTTATGATGAGGCCTGAAAGGTAATGCAAAATTAAAACCAATTATTGGTTAACAGCAAATTAATGAACCCATTTGCTGCCTAGGACAAGATAGGACGAATGGTAAAAAAAAACATCAAAAAACATCATTACATGAGTCTTTTTTTCTGCGTCTGTTTTTTCCAATGGTCAATATAAATAATTGCCTAGAACCATTTTTGTCGCATTTATCATTGACATGACTTATTTTGTGACTTATTTTCCAGCACTGAGGCTAGGCTAAGACATTTGATCATCGACTTGTAATCGTGACAGCCCTAGTAGGAGCATGCAGCAAATCAGAAATGAGATTTAAGAAGAACAACAAAGAAAACATGGAGAACGTACAGGGTGGTTGTGGTGGATCGGGGCTAGTAGTAGTAGGATGGCATGCAGAGGAGAGGGTGGGCAGTGAGGGGCAGGATGGTGAAGAGGGTGATGATGGAGATGGTGATGGAGTAGAGGGTGGTGTAGGTGATGGAGGGTGGAGGTTGTCGAGGTCCTGAGAGCCTGGTTGTTGTTGTTCACACGCCGGGTTGATCCAGAAAACTCGCATCCTCTCGGACCCTTTGTTTTTTTGACCACAGTCAGACACAACATTGTGATGGGCAAGTTACTAGGAAAATGTAGTAAGCTACACTACTTGTTACTTTTGAAAAAAAAAAATGTAGCTAAGCTACATTACAACCTATCCCCAGAAAATTTTAGCAAGCTACACTACAAGCTACATGACAAAAGTAGCTTGCTACATCAACACTACATATATATAAATATACTTCTCAACTTAATGTACACGTTTCAAAATAATAATAAAATATAAATAAAAATCATAATAATAATAATAATCTAAGGTGGGTTTGAACATGGGTGGTGGCATGTCTAAGTTTTGGGATGTATATTAGAGGTTTTCTACCCATTAAAAATGGGATGAATTCAAAAATGTGTGTGGGAAAATGTAGTAAGCTACTTTCCTTCTTACTCGAAACAAGTAGTGTAGCTTCACTACAAGCTACTCGAAACTAGTGTAACTTCACTACAAGCTATTCCCAAAACAAATGTAGTAAGCTACACTACAAGCTACGGGAAAATGTAGTTAAGCTATGTAGCTTAGCTACTTGTAACAAGTTACTGCCCATCACTTCACAACATTATTATTATCACGTCATTCAAACGCTATGCATGAGAATACTCATTTGATGAACATCTGATTTCGATCCGTTCCGGTCTTGTCGTTTGATTGATCTTCAACTTTTTCATCTCCGGAATTCATTTTATGTGCCACTTCTTGTGTGAAGAACTCCAGTCATGTGGATCTCATCTCACTATCCACATGTGAAGGGCATGGCTATAATCATAATGTGGATATCATACTTTATGTGGCCAGCCTTTATAAGTCATCTATACGACATTAAATAATCCCTGTGATCTTCTTTTTCACAAGAAAGTGCATCTGAGTTAATTTGGTCGATCCATCGCCCTACATTCTATGATCCCTTTCTTCTCCATTTATTGGCATAACAGAACGATAAAAGGCTGTGCAATTTAATCTCTACTAAAATAATAATGATACAACAAATCTTACGCTTTACCTTTTTTAGTAGCAGTGCCTTGCTGGTCAGTCTGCGTAGCGTCCAGACCGGAGTCGCTCGGACTCTTCTCCTTCTGCAGCAGTTTGTCCACACGCTGGATGATACACTCTAGAGACTTATCTACATTCAGCCATACCTTCTCCTGGGGGAGAGAGGAGAGGAGAGAGGAGAGGAGAGGAGAGGAGAGGAGAGGAGAGGAGAGGAGAGGAGAGGAGAGGAGAGGAGAGGAGAGGAGAGGAGAGGAGAGGAGAGGAGAGGAGAGGAGAGGAGAGGAGAGGAGAGGAGAGGAGAGGAGAGGAGTTACAGCTACAGTGCACATTGGAATCACTGAAACTAGAAAACATGAACGTGCCCCAACATTTTACAGGCTTTTACAGTGAACTCAAAACACATTCTCTAAGAAATTAGGACAAAACAGTGTCCGATCCACGGAGAACGCCTTACTGTAGATTTAGAGAGAGCAGCAAATCTTGTCGGCCGGTAAACACATTGAATGGTGTGCGCCTGCGTAAAACTCTCTTTGAAATAAATACGAGGTAAATACACCTGGATTTGGAAGAGATTTTGGAGGTCTGGCTATAAAGATGAGCCAGTATTAGTCTGGAAAGTGTTCAACTATGGGTTGGACACAACCATAGATCCAACCACTGTGCTCAATAGAAAGACAACAGGGCTGCAAAGGATCTCTCCGGCATTTCCCCCCCTCATCCACTCAATGCACTGTTTTTTGTTCGAGAAGAAGTAACTATTTTAAGCAAAGAAATTATGGATTGACACGAAAATATGTCAGTGTTACGCCCCAATGGTAATTATTAATCAATAAATAACATGCTTATTAAGATATAAAGCGGGGTATAGCATTAGATAGCAGGTTATAAATAAACCACAAACTGTAGTAGCCAACATGCCTGACATGCTGAACATCTGTCTCTCACATGTAAACAAACAGAAGCTACTAAGCTCCCATAGCCTGAAGGGTTATACAACATGAACTCACCCACTCCTCTTCATGCCAGTCGACGTGCAGCGATGAGCGGCTGTTGCGTCCGCTCCAGGTGGCCAGCAGCGTGTCCTGGTCGTTACGGAGCACCACCTGCTCGGCGTCGGCGGACGGCGACGCCTTGGAGGCCACGTAGTCGGGCCGCGCCGCGTTCAGCGCCATGATGGCCGACGCCAGCAGCTTACAGTCACACACCATCACCAGCTGACGTGTCTGACAGGGGCAGGGCCCACAGGCAGGGATGTCAGTACGGTATTGCATTGAATTTCAAACAACATCACTAGAATGGCTAAAGCCTCTGTCATCATGAGCTCCAAAGTCTACTATCTACCCCCGGACGAAGGGGATGTTTCTTTGGTCTATCGGTGAAGATGTTGGACTTTCACGCCGGAGACCCGAGTTCGAATCCCAGGCGTTACACCGGCTGTGGCTCAGGAGGTAGAGCAGGTCGTCCAATGACCCGTGGGACGGCGGTTCGAATCCCGGCTCCTCCTGTCTATGTGTCGAAGTGTCCTTGGGCAAGACACTGAACCCCAAATTGCCTCCAATGAATTGGTCGGTGTGAGCTTGTTGCCACCATTGGTACTGTATGTGAATGTGAGAAGTTTAGGACGCTGGTGTTGACTGTTCGCCGCTCTACTTCCCAATGTATGAATGAATGGAACATTGTAAAGCGCTTTGAGCACTTGGAAAAGCGCCATAAAAATGCAGTCCATTATTATTAATAAAGCTTGTTTGAACTGAATCAAACTGAGTTGGCTGGGCCACTCCCTCCCTCCATCCTTCCCATCCCTCTCCATCCATCCCTCACCTTGTCAGCCAGTATGGCCAGGGTCCTCTCCAGGCCGTTGGCGGAGCGCTCCTTGGCTGCCCTGGACAGCCTCTCTGCGTAGTAGCTGACCTGCGTCTTCAGCGTGTTGATGTGGGCGATGATCTCCTTGGCCCGCACGATGTCCTGGGGGATGTACACGATGGACTGGGAGCTGGTCAGAGCACTGCTGCACGGAGGGAGACACCACAGGCACACATACACGGACACATGGTTTTAACACTGACACCACTACCATTTTGTCCTGACCCTCGATTCGAGTTTCTGACACCAGATTATACAGTAGTTCCTTACACCAGATTATAGCTGCAGCAACATTCTAGATTTTGACGCTAGATTCTACAGTAGTTTCCGACACTAGATTCTAGTTATTGACACTAAATTATAGTTTCTGATGCTAGGATCTATTTTTTGACACTAGAATCTAGTTTCTGACGCTAGAATCGTGTTTTTGACACTAGATTCTATAGTTTCTGACACTAGATTCTCAGTTTTTCGGAGAAATCTGTGTTCCTGTGTCAGTGTAGTTCTGCTATTTTCAAAAATAGCAGAACTACAAGCTCATATCGTGCCACTCGGTGGCGTGTTATGAGCTTGTAGATCTGCTATTTTTCAATAGATAAAACACCAAAACGCGGGTTAACACTGACACCACTACAGCGACCATCACCATTATACGGTTCATAGAGCTTTAAACATTAAAAAGTATAGTCTTAACCAGAATTACAAGGGAGTGGTGCACAGCAAAATAAAGCCCGTTTTACACTTACCTCTCTGTGTCATCGGTCGAAAATCACAGATCTATAAGATCACTGAGAATCGTGCCAGTGTGGGCGGCACATTGCTGTGAGCATGTAGATCTGTGATTTCCTGTTTGCAACATGTGCACAGCCGCCGATAACTCGGGCATCGAAACACAATTTTAACGTCTTTTTTGAATAGATGTTGGACCCATTTTGCCTCACCAGGCCTTTGTCGCGTGGCGTTCCAAGTGTCATGATAGTGACTGCAAAAATGTCATGTTAGCATATTTATAGCATATTTATCAGTGACAGTCACTTTATCTGTGAACTAAAGCTTCTGGTTTTAATTACTGAGATAGCTGGTGATGGCATGTTGCTCATGCTTGGTGGTGGCCATTGCTTTCGAAGGCGAAACACTCGACTCAATGCTCTCATAGGCTACTAAAACAAGTCGATCACCATAACCTGTGACAGTTAATAGGATAGTTCTTAATTATTGTGCAGTGCTACATAGTTTACATTATCATGCAACATGCCTGTCCTTAACCAACGGCCTAATAACACAATGGATAGTCAACACACAAGAGACTGATCTTGACAAAGTTAAAAAGAGGGAATACCACTTCATTTAAAATAAATTAAAAACTCCTATAGATACCATGTGTATCCGTAGGAGTTTTGTTAAAAGGAATAATTTGTTCCCAGAGCTACATTTAGCAGAGCGGTAAGGATTGGATTGTGATATTCAAATAAAGTGGTATTCAATCAAAGGCAATCAATGTGAACACAACATGCTCAAAGTGTAAGACAGACCCCATTTCTATCTATTACTTCTAGAAACACAATCTATGGAATCTGTATATATTATTCATGATCATGAAACAGACATAAATATCGTGGACATAAATATCATGTTTCTCTTGGCTCCAAACCCAAAAAGCACCCACCTACTACAGCCCACAACAAACGGTGCACAGGGAAACATCTGATTCTGGGTTGGTAACGCGAAGGAGGCACAGCACGACAGTGGAGATCCAACCAAACAAGTAAAACCACACAAACAAAAGCAAAAAATACAAGCAGAGCATTGCATAATAACTCACCATCCCTCCTCATATACGCTGATGATCAGAAAAGTAAGAAAAAAATAAGAAAAAAATAAGAAAAAAGCCACACAACGGAAAATCTTTTCTCAAATACACAATCAATGAAAGATTTCCAAAGGAACAAAGGAGTTGCTTTGCATGCCAGGCAACACCGTGCTTAACTGAGAGGGTGAAAAAAATACAATAGCAGTACTTTTTAAAAATATGAAATCATGAAATCACATTTTGAAAACTCAAAACTAAGAAATACTTTGCTTTACTGGATTCAAACTCAAAAGTAAAACATTAAATAAATGAGGCTACACATGTAAATAAGGACCCAAAACCGATTTGTATTATGAAAATGAGATAAATAAAATTGAAATAACCACTGAATTAAACATTGCCAGGCTCAATTCATGACCTTTATGCATGCTTCAGGTCAAAAGCATCAGAACAGGCCTATATCAATTATATATATGTACTGTATGTTTTACGGTACAAATACAACATTGTAGTGCCCACACTTGGGGTGATTTCTGGTCATTTTTACACACGTGGCTCCAGATATGCACAGCAGGTTAAAATGAACCTGTGTGGCAGGTTAAAATGAACCTGTGTGGCAGGTTAAAGTTAACCTGTGGTCTTCCTGTGACGATATTTTTGGGGAGGTAAGGAAACAGACTTGTGACTGAAGGACTGTAGTACGTTGGACCAAACGCGTATACCCCTTGGATCTCTGAGTCCACTTACTGTTTCTTGGCGTCTTCAAACTTCTGCAGGAGTTTCCTCAACCCGCTGTTCTTAAAGCCTTGGCAGTGAGCCGCTGGCGCTCCGATTGTTATCACATCATACGTGTGGTCTGGGAGAGAGAGAGAGAATGTTATGTCAAAATGTACTATGAGCAGTGTTGGTCAATATTACGTAGAAGAGTAATATGCTTATGAAACCTTGGAAAAGGCAATATTACTTTAATTATTACTTGAATCAAAGAATAATATCTTATCTTATTTACCGTATTTTCCGCACTATAAGGCGCACCGGATTATAAGGCGCACCGGATTATAAGGCGCACCGGATTATAAGGCGCACCTTTTAAAACTGATTTCATATATAAGGCGCACTGGATTATAAGGCGCAGTGAATAGAAGCTACTACAGTTAACATAGAATAGAAGCTACTACAGTTAACATAGAATAGAAGCTACTGCAGTCAACCAATCCATATATAAGGCGCACTGGATTATAAGGCTCACTGTGGATTTTTGAGAAAATTAAAGGCTTTTAAGTGCGCCTTATAGTCTGGAAAATACG
>CM076988.1:26891731-26929231 GCA_039105355.1 Benthosema pterotum | reverse complement strand
AGGGAGAAATAAAATGTTTCCGTGGGGTATTCATTTTCGGGAGCACGGCATCGTGACTAATGGAAACTTCCGGCGGAAGTTAACTAACCGGAACTTCTGCAAGTTCCGACTTCCGTCAGTCGTTTTGGGGCACCGTGAATCCAGGCTCTCATCTCGCAGCGCGGATGAGAGCCTGGAGATCGAGGCTATTCCTACTCCTGAAAATTGGGCCGAAACATCCACTGTTTTTGAGCAGCTGGGGAGGAAAACGCGATAAATAAGAATCCTAAACGGAACAACTTGAGTGCTGGTACTTCTTCTCATGATGAACTGTATCCTGAATGGCCACTCCAGTTCTCTGTAGTAGGAAATGGCTGTACAATTGAGCTATTCCAGACCATCTGCTGACAGACCACAGCTGACTCGGTCTGGCTTTAGCCAGGCTAGAGGAGCTCATGCATACGTGCTTGCTTACGATTTGTGCACTAGCGTGGCGTGTTACCCAGTGTTGTAGTGGGACTTTTAGAAGTGGGGGGACGCCTCTTAAAGGGGAATTCCAGCCATTTTTTTCTGAGAGTGTACAAATGTTCTATTTGTACACTCTCAGAAAAAAGGAAACTCATTAACATGGTGAAAATGCATCTTGATTATGTCATCAAGATGTATTTCACCATGCTAAACACAGAATGGGGGCACTTTTTCATCATGTCCACACAACATCTCTAAGGTATATTAATGACATAGTGAAATATTGAAAATGAGCGAAATTCCCCTATAAGACATGTGCATGCACACTCGCATTTGCATGCGCATTTGCGTGCACCTATTAAAACAAGTATAGCATATTGAGAAAAAATGGTTTACAAGGCATTGTTTACAATTGTATCCATAAAAGTAAATGACAAGACAAAAAACACAGGCCTACTTTTGCGCCAAAAATATTTTAGATGTGAGAAGTGGGGGGATGGCGTCCCCCCACGCCCCCCCTCCACTACACCCCTGTATATAAAATATTTTAGATGTGAGAAGTGGAGGGACGCCGTCCCCCCGCGTCCCCCCTCCACTACACCCCTGTATATAAAATATCTTAGATGTGAGAAGTGGGGGGACGCCGTCCCCCGCATTCCCCCTCCACTACACCCCTGGTGTTACCTGGCGGCGTCCTCCTCCAGCAGCAGCCTGACGTACTGCCGCGGTACGTTGAGCGACAGAACGCTCTCCGCCATCTGCTCCAGGACACGCAGGTGGTTGCCGTCCGTGGTAGGGAAGCGGTACATCCTGGACATGGTGCCTCCGAACACTGGAAACACACACACACAGACAGTTAAACCCGGAAGGAATCCGTGCCACCGCTTTTCTTCTGTAGACCGCTTCAATGCAACTTTCAAAAACAAAACATTATTTTTTTTCCACCACTTGGTCAAACGATATTAAACGTGAATTATTTGAACCAAGACAGAGACGAGAGTAAGTGTGTGTGTGTGTGTGTGTGTGTGTGGGGGGGGGGGGGGGGGGGGGGGTGCTTCTAGGTCTTCTATCTACTACTGAGTTCCATAAACACTGGGGGTAAAAACTGTGTTCTTGTGGGAGAACACAGTTTTCTACTAAGAAACTCAAAGTAAGGGTTGAATACCAACCGTTTCCTAGGCACATTGTTTTAATCCAACCAAAGCACAGAAAAATAAAATAAAATAACTAAAACTAGAACTAAATATTTTCACCAAAATAAAAACTGTGGGTGTGTGTGTGTGTGTGCACGCGCGTGTGTGTGTGTGTGTACATCTATCTCGCAGCACAACCGCCTCTCAACTCCTCTGCCGTTTCTCCGGAGCAGGTTACTATGGCAATGAGTTGGTGTGAGACATATAGGGTGTGATGGTGAAGCTAGCGTGCTCCGATCCAGCCTCATTTGAAGACACATCCATCGTGACCTTATCCTCTTGCATGGGCAGAAGTAGAACGGCTGTACCAGCAGCAGCGGCCGTGGCACACAGCCAGAAGAACTCTGAGCACTGAGAACATGGACAACTAACTACCACGCAGTGCCGGTATAACGGTTGCTGCATAAATTAAGTGCAGCACCAGCTATAGCGAGTTGAGGGGGGATGGGGGGTCAGCTCGGAATAAGAGTATGGTGAGTAAATAAAATGAGTAAAAAAAGTAATAAGTAATCTAATTACTAAAGTAAAAATACTCAATTAAATCAAAAGAAGTAACTGAAGATGAAGAACTAAAAGTCAATATGCGTCCTTGCGCTGCTCAAATCTAACCAAAAAGTCCCAAATTGTCTGAAGGTTAACGAAAATATTCCAAGATGTCCAAACCTAACTAAGATATTCCAAGATGTCCAAATAATCCTCCTTGAAGTCCATAGTTCCTCTTCTTCAGAGGAAATAAAACCGGCAGTTGGCAATAAAATCCAAACGGCAAAAATATATTCTCTTGACAAAGACAAAGACAGAATGTGCTCCTGCTTGCTGTGTTCCTCTCTGTCTCCACTCTGGTCTTCTCTCGCCAGGTGGTCCAAACATTGTGATTGCATTTACACCGGGGCAGAAGAAATTTAGTAATAAAGCACCAGTAAGCTACACTTAGTTATACTTAACACAGGAAAAATGATTGTTAAGCGCGAGAAAACACCATGATAAATTGCAAAAAAAACTCCAGTGATTAGATGATGATCCAATTAAATTGACTACTACATTAGTTGACAACAAGTAGAATTAGCGATTTGATTAGGAATCATCGATTATTCGTTGCAGCCTTGTCGCACACACACACACAGACATGGCATGGCAGGTGGATGCCATCGCAGAATGATGTGTTATCTTTATAGGAGCCATTCATCAGCTCCGTGTCAGAAGCCTGAGAACTCGGAGACAATGAACTTCCTCTTGGATTTTTATATACCATTTATTAGCCGGTGTTATTACCGTAATTTCCGGACCATTTACAGCAGGGGTTTTCAACAGGTGGTCCGGGGACCACCTGTGGTCCTTGAGAGGTTTCCAGGTGGTCCCCAGCCATGTTGGTTAACCAGATGTAACTCTTGAGAACGTAAAAATGAAACCAAATGGACCCTTGCGGGTCCATTTGGTTTCATTTTTACACTCTCAAGAGTTAAAATAATCATCATCTGAATTAGCCCCAGGTCTACACAACTAGAAGATGGACAAAAGCAAAAGACATCTTTAGATTTGGGGTCTGTGGGGCTAAAATGTCCTCAAGTGGTGGTCCGTGGCTCAAATTCTGAATAAATGGTGGGCCCTGGCATCAAAAAGGTTGAAAACCCCTGATTTACAGCATTAGCCGATGGACGAGAAAGGACGAAGAGAAAGAGAGAGAGAGGGAGAGGGAGAGGGAGGCAGAGGGAGCTAGAGTGAGAGGGAGAGAGATTTACATTAGCTAGGGAAGCATTCTTTTTCACGTTTATGATGATAATTTATGTCACTGTTGGGTTAGTTACTGGTTCAGGGGTTGACACTAAGGTCTCCGAGGCACTTGCCCATCGGGCAAGTGCAAGTCAGGTTCTACTTGCCCTCAGGTCATGGTCACTTGCCCCCCAAAAATATATTGTAAATTTTACATTTAAGTTTACTTGCAACTTGGGTGCTTTAAACCAGGGGTTTTCAACAGGTGGTCCCTGAGAGGGTTCCAGGTGGTCCCCAGCTAAGTTGGTTAACCAGATGTAACTCTTGAGAAGAGTTACACTCTCAAGAGTTAAAATTCATCATCTTAATTAGCCCATAGTGTTCACAGACCCAGTGGTCCCTGACCCCAGCAAAATGACAGTTTGGAACCAAATGAACCTGAGAGAGAGAGAGATGGGTAACGATAGCTAGAAAGCAGGGAAAGACACAGAGGCAGAGTGCAATGACCGCCTTCAAGACAAATTTATCTTGTGTTGTGTTATAGTGCAATAAGTCGCGCACTTGCCCGATCGGGCAACCAGGTAGCAGTCTTCACTTGCCCCACCATTTTTTTTACTTGCCCTGGGCAAGCGGGCAAGTGTTAGTGTCAAGCCCTGTGGCTTGTAGTCAACAGGCACAGGAAATAACCATAAAACAAGACCCAGAAGTACACCAAATTCCCCTGAAATCCAACTTAGAGCATCGTAACTTTAGGGCCTTTCCAATAAAAGTGTGGATGTGGTGTATGAATCCGACATGTTTCTTCAAGAACATCTTGAAACACAGCAATTTCCGGACTATAAGCCGCAAATGAATATAAGCCGCACCAGCTAAATTTGGTGCAAAATACTGATTTTTCCATGTATAAGCCGCACCTGACTATAAGCCGCACCAGGCAATAAGCTTCATGTTAGAGCAGTGGTTTTCAACCTTATTGATACCAGGGCCCACTATTTAATAATGGATTGCATTCCATTCATTCATACATTGGGAAGTAGAGCGGCGAACAGTCGACGCCAGCGTCCCCACTTCCCACATTCACACACCAATGGTGGCCAGCTCACACTGACCAACTCATTGGAGGCAATTTGGGGTTCAGTGTCTTGCCCAAGGACACTTCGGCACATAGACAGGAGGAGCCGGGATTCGAACCGCCGACCCATGGGTCATTGGACGACCCGCTCTACCTCCTGAGCCACAGTTACATCTGTTTAACCAACTTTCCATCATTTAGTCTGGGGACCACCTGGATTCAACATCTTCACCCCCACAGACCCCAAAACTAACGCTTTATTTTGATTTTGTTCACAATTCCAGGATGGATTTTCGCAAAAAAAAGAGGCAAAACATCAAAATGAGATCAAAATGAACATGACTTATGGCTTATTAAAGGTAGGGGAAGTGATTTGAAATTCATGGTGTAGTACCAGCCTGGTGCACTAGGGGCCCCCAACAGTAGCTACACTATGTGAACCTGCTGCTCGCTCCTGATTGGAGGAGAATTGTGGTGACCTGGGGAACTTTTATTAGCTCCTCTGCTAACGTGGGGGAGGGGAAAACTCCATATGTGGTTTCCACACCTTATAATAGAGCATTTTAACAGAAAAAAAAAATATTTTTGGGTGATATCTGACAAAAGTGAAATCACTTCCCCTACCTTTAATTAAGTGGAGCTAATTTAGATGGTGAATATCATAACTCTTGAGAGTGTAAACATGAAACCAAATGGACCCGCAAGGGTCCATTTGGTTTCATTTTTACGCTCTCTAAGAGTTACATCTGGTTAACCAACTTTCCATCATTTAGTCTGGGGACCACCTGGAACCCTATGGGACCACCTGTTGAAAACCCCCTGTTACCTGTAAAAATCCATAGATTGGCCGCACCGTTGTATAAGCCGCAGGGTCAAAAGCATGTGAAAAAAAGTAGCGGCTTATAGTCCGGAAATTACGGTATATATATACTTTTGGTATATCCATATTTTATTTTCATCTTGTTGTAACTGAGGGTGTCACAGACAGTGTTGGGAAAGTTCTCTTTTTTTCTGAAATAGTTCAGTTCATAGTTCATACATTTAAAAACGAACTAGTTCCGTTCATAGTTCATTGTTGAATTTTTAGAACTAAAGTTCATGGTTCCAAAAAAAGAACTATTATAGTTCTTTTTCGTTCTTTTTTCCCCTCCCTCTTTTTTTTTTGTTCAAAATGGTTGCAGCCCATAGCCATACAACTGAAGATGTCATTAGTTGATTTGTGAAGATTTTATTATGAAGGCGCTCAGTTCAGTCCAGCCCTGTGCATCTCTGTGTGCTGAAAATAGAGCAGAAAATATCAGCAGAAATAGAGATCAACAAGCTCAAAGTGCGTCACTGAGTTTGTAGATCTGCTCTATTTTCAGCTCATTCTAGTCTCACTCTTGAACAGGGCTCAATGCTTAGCATTTTTCCAAGTTGGCTACTATTTTACAATATCAATTTATTAACATAGCCAGGTCGACTGAAAGCCCCAGTGATTCAGCTGTCTCGAAAGGTGAGGGCGTGGCACATGGTTTATGGCTGAACCACTGCTGAACCAAAAGTGAAAGTGTGAGTGTTAACACACTACTGACATGGTGGGGAGACAATATATAGCAGAAAATTGCATTTTGGAGTGATGTATATAGGTGAACTTGCATTTGACCCATTAGCCCCATTATAAGCTTATTTGGGGATAGGGGAAACAGCCATTAAGGAGCGTTTTCACAAAACAGCACCTGGACCACTTTTTTCTAAATAAATAACTGCAAATAAAGATAAAAAAAGTTTTGGGGTGAAATTCTCCTTTAAGCAAATGAGCCCGGGCCGTCGCGGCTATTGTTTCGGTCGGGTATCCCAACTCTATACAATAGCCCATATTGTTATATTAATAACAATGTGAAAGGGTCCCCAAACCTTAAGGCCGCCTCTGCTTGTAGTAGGCTAATTGTAGCCTACCGGTAAATAAAACTGAAAACGATCCGACGGCAAATCAGGCAATGATGATAAGAATACACAAGTGTTGTGCGTCCGAGCGCGCATGTGGTGCGTTTATGATTAATCACGGGATAGCGGCACACGTGCGTGAGGCAAAAGGTTGCTGCGCAGACAGTATATGATTTAAATACACGCATTGCGCAGGAAGATTATTAACATGAACAGCATTAGTAGCTCATTCAACGTGTTGGAGAGAAGCGTCCTCCCTTGGTGCTGTGTTGGCTGTCTGATGCTGTGCGCTGCTGACAGAGCAGAGGGAGGGGCGGGGCGGTGGGCAAGGAGAACAGATCTTCAAGCTAAGGATGCCTCGAGCCTCAACACGTTGTTAGCTTGTATATCTGCTCTATTTTAGCGAACAACACCGCCGTACTACAGTAATATAAATACTCGCACCGGTGCTATGAACATTTTAGTCACAAATGCGAGGCTGTCGAGCCCTGCTCTTGAACAAAATCGAACGCAAGAAAAGTGACGTTCACTCACGCCAGAAATGAACGAGTTCACACCGCAGTTTTTCAAGCAGATGTAGGGTCCGTT
The DNA here is from genome assembly GCA_039105355.1 of Benthosema pterotum. Taxonomy (NCBI): domain Eukaryota; kingdom Metazoa; phylum Chordata; class Actinopteri; order Myctophiformes; family Myctophidae; genus Benthosema; species Benthosema pterotum. The sequence continues at coordinate 26,922,295 of CM076988.1, read as the reverse complement.
CCGTTCAAGTTCCTTAAAAATATGAACGGTTCAAAGAACTTTCGTTCTTTGAACGCGTTCGGGTACAACTCTGGTCACAGAACAAAGCACACGTGAACACACACACATACAGACAGACACACACCTGATCGTAACAGAAGGTCTTTGGACAGCGAGGCGTACTTGGTTCTGACTCCCATGGACTCTGTCAGGCTCTCGTCTACAGGAAGGACCGTCTGGAGACAAGTGGTGGAAGAGAAATTAATGTCATACAGTTATAGTGCATGTCCCCCTAAATGCCCCCCCCAAATACCCAGTCTGCCACCCCAAACACGATGCCATGCAAAACAGCGCAAGATATTTCAAATTCTACAAACTACTAACTAATTAAACTAAATAACTACAGTTGTGTCACCACTAAACCAACAGCATTTCATCATTGAAAACAGAAAACTCTCTGAGTCAGACCTTTAGCTTTATGCATGCTGCGTGTCTGTTGCAACTTCAACAACAACTGATGTTATTATTGATGCTTTACTTGACTAATAAAAGTCCTGTAACCGAAAATGGTATGGGGGGGTGAAGCCGCCCCCATACCATTTTCTCTTGCCCCTCCAACATGTTCTCTTGCCCCCCCAAATGGGACATGTTACATCCGCCCCTGTTCACAATCTAATCCACTGACCGACTCAAAACCAACCAGTGTGGTGTCACTATGCTGCACTGACAAGGACATGGTGAGTACAGAGGTTTGGGAATAAACTCAGTGGGTTTACACACTTGAATTGATAGAAGAACAAAATGTAAGGATGTTCTGATTGACCAGATCACTAATGTTGTAGAATTAATTAATTAACACAAATATTTTATTTTGTCAAATAACAACCTAAAACATGAACCTTGATTGAGAAAAAAAAACAAAGTAGTCCTTTAAGTTAGTGACATTCCACTACATGGCAGACATTGTGAAAGCTTTGTTCAGGAACGGACGGCTCACAAAGAGTTTGACAGTTGACCTCATGACTGTCTAACTCCATCATGACATTTGACAGCAGAGGTTATCTTTACTTGTAATTTTTCTCATTTTCTGAAGGTCAGTCTGTGCCTATCTGTCTGTCTGGAACTAATCTGGACCTAATCCCCTTGAGCGATTAGCACTGCATAGTTTTCCACATGACACAGTGATATATACAGAGTCTATATATACAGTATATATATATACAGAGGTTGACACTAAGGTCTCCGAGGCACTTGCCCATCGGGCAAGTGCAAGTCAGGTTCTACTTGTACCCAGGTCACTTGCCCCCAGTTTCCAGGTGGTCCCCAGTTAAGTTGGTTAACTAGATGTAACTCTTGAGAACGTAAAAATGAAACCAAATGGACCCTCGCGGGTCCATTTGGTTTCATTTTTACACTCTCAAGAGTTAAAATTCATCATCTTAATTAGCCCAGGTCTACACTGTAGAAGATTAATGGTCATTTTGATCTGTATGTTAATTTGCCTGTTTTGTTTCCCAAATCCAGCCTGGAATTGTGGATATCTAGAAAGCAGGGAAAGACACAGAGGCAGAGTGGAATGACTGCCTTCAAGACAAATTTATCTTGTGTTGTGTTATAGTGCACTAAGTTGCACACTTGCCCGATTGGGCAACCAGGTAGCAGTCTTCACTTGCCCCACCATTTTTTTTACTTGCCCCAGGCAAGCGGGCAAGTGTTAGTGTCAACCCCTGTATATATCACTGAGCCTGTGACCGGCCCGACCAATTAGCATAGTTTTTAGGCCCGACCCGGCTCTACAATGTCGGGTCGGGCCTAGTCGGGTTTGGATAGAATTTGAGCAATCTACACAGTGTAAAAGTGAAAATGCCAATCGGCACTATCTTCATAAAAGGTAAATACACCGACAGAGAGAACAGAACTATTATTTTTATCATAATAAAATACAGTAACTCAATATATATTGCTTTTTTTCATGGAGCCCTTGGCCCGATCCGGCCCTACTGATCTGCATGCATTTTAGGCCCGAGCCCAGCCCTAAAATGCCGGGTCCGTTATAAGAGTACCTTCTACGATAACGGTTATAGCAAAGTGAGTGGGGTGGTATGTCAGTTTAGTATAAAATCACAAAAGCAATCAGTAACTAAGCTCATCTGCAATAGATTAAAGCAAAGCAAAATAAAAGGTCAAAAGCTACTTTTAAAATTTGAAGTTGGCAAGTGACTGGATAGATGGTACATTGATCCTAATGCTAGCCATATTGCCCGTGTCCAAATTGTTTATTTATCACAATACACAGCCTGAATGTTCCACTTTAAGTGTCCTGGCACTCAAAAGGGCAAATTTAAACGTAAACAATTACAAAGTAGTCTATGCTCTGAGCAGCGGTCAGCCTCCACTTACAACCCTCTACAGTCTGTTCTTAAAAATACTCCGGGACATAAGCCACGAAAAGAAATAAAGGTCTTTTTATGCAGTGGTAGCAAAATCCTCCTACCCCTCAGACTGTCTGCCTGTGTCTGTCTGATCACTGATCAGGTGAGCTCTGGCCGGGGTTTCTCAATTATTGATAGTTACCATAGCAACAAGTGTTGTGCCCTACATACCAATGAACATGAAAAATATCTCATGGCTTTTCATTCACAAATAAAATCCTGGGTACTAGCGAGGCTGGTTTGGTTCTTACCCTCCCGTTGATGGTGTCAGGCAGTCTGGCTCCGGCCGTCCTCTGGTCTCTCTTCTCCTCCATCTGCCAGGCCACCACGTTGATGTTCCCCACACGCTCGTTCTCTGCCGACCTGGACAAAACAATGAAAAGGGAGAAATGGCACCATTAGCATTTCTTTCACTATAGTTGCGACAGTAGGTTGCAGTTGACTGTGTGTGTGTGTGTGTGTGTGTGTGTGTGTGTGTGTGTGTGTGTGTGTGTGTGTGTGTGTGTGTGTGTGTGTGTGTGTGTGTGCGTGTGTGCGTGTGTGCGTGTGTGTGTGTGTTACCTCAGCTCTAGCTGTAGTCTGTGGGTTTTGTCCTGCAGTAGTTCCTTAATCGGGAACAGAGCAGAGCCCAACATGTACATCTGCACAGGGAGAGAGAGAGATTTACATATTAACTATTCAAACAAGTGTTTCATACATTTTTTCAACCAATCAATCACAAAATGCAAAAAAAAATGTTCGCCTTCATAGCACCATATGTGTCCCAGCACCACCCAGGTTGAGTCTTTGAGGAAATTCTCATTTTTGTTTTATCATGTCATGTGAAAGCAGAGAGTCATAGCTACAATTTGACATATTGGTTGTGCAATTTGACCCACCAGTTTTTGAGATATGGTTTATAGAGTAATGTCTTGCAGAGAAACAGGAATTTGAGAATTTGGCTTTTAAAGATGTAGTTCTTGGTCTGGGCATTGAGGGGGGCGCTGTTTCCTCTTCTTTGCTGAACAGTTGAACAGTTTGGGCATGGGAACACCTCCTCAATACTGGGGGGGCATTGTTGAGTCAAGGTGTTTGAATAGTAGCCTAATAATAGTAGCTAAAATGAATATAGTAATACATTTCGCCTTTATACGGCTATTTTTACTTTAAAAGGATACTTATACATAGTAACCATTATACAAGTGTACATGGTGAAACACAACTCTATTGTCGTGAAGTTGTGTTTCACCATGCTAATGTTTTTTTTTCCCCAGACCTCCATTTCTAGGAAAAAAGGTATATTGACAGTAACAGAAAATGGGTAGAATTCCCCTTTAACTAGTGTCCATTCATACAGTGGTTAATGCATATTAAATTAAGTATTTGCTTTTGTTGTATTGATCTAGTGGTTCACAATGTGTTAATGTCCCACTTTCAAGAAGGTGACAATGGCCAGAGCCTATCCCAGATGTTCACAACAACAACAGCTTCTCTTGTTCCAAAATGTTTTAAAAGTAATCTATTAAACAACATAACGTGGTTAATGTTCATAATGTACTGCACTTTGGTTCTTATTAAGTCTACAAATAACGCGACTCTTATTTTTATTATTTACCGCGGGTATGTTGTATAAACTTGTATTGAGAATGGGTCAACAAATAAAGACAAGTCCTGGACCGAAAGTAGGTCTATGCAGAAATGCATTGAACTCAGCAACGGTCCACCTAGATCTCTTTATTTTAGATCGTTTTTGTAGTAATAATACAAGATAAACATCCAGAGACTTTAGTTGTTTGTCTTATTTGCGCCGCCCTCGTTGTATAGAACGTATTTCCAACTCCAACTTGACTCTCTTCTCTCTCCGTCTGTTCTCTGTTGTTGCCAAGTATTTGGAGAGAAGTAAGCCAATAACGCCAAAAAGTCCAATAATATTGTATAGTTGAAAAATACTACTAGGCATCCGGGTTTTTATAGTTAACTAAAACTAACGAAAAAACGATAACTTTTTTCTTAAAGTAAAAACTAGTAGGAAAAAAAACAATTAAAACTAAAGTAGAATGAAAAAGCCATAACTATAATAACCCTGCTAGGCACATGTACTGTATGTCTATAATTAATAGTATGCTGTGCAGGAATGCCAACAGTAGCCTACTACAGTTTAATTGTTATGGACATTGAGTACATTGGCCAATTTGCAGGTACTTACTCCACGTTTTTTTTTTAGATAACCATCCCCACAGTCCATTGTTTGTATGCATGAATGGAACAACAACAATAATTGTGATGCATTATCATTATAAATACTATGTATCTAGGGTGATTTTTTGCCATTATTATACAATCACACATAGTAGTCACCAGAAACAGATGAGGATAATATCCAATAAAATGTTGGTTAACATGGACGGAAAACAAGCCAACAAGCCAACATGGCAACCCTTTGTCTGTTTCCTCTGAGAATAGTGACGTAGTTCCGGCTCTAAAAAAAACGCCACGAAGAAGAATCCAATGTTTTGATATTTTATACATGGATTTACTAACAGAACGTCGCTACTAATAGGTTATGTGGAATGCCACCTGGCTGTTATTTGAGCTCAAAATCACGCGAAGTCCGCGTTCTGTTGATGACGGCGGGCATCGCATATTTACAGAACTAGAGGCACTTATCAGATTACAACCGTTAGCATTTTAAGCTAATTAAGCTAACGGCCCGATCGCGGCCCGGAGGAATGAGGTAATAATGGTCAGAACTGTCATTACAGTTCACATTAATTCAATTATAACATGTTTACACTGCGTTTTAAGGTCTAACATTCACCTCATGTATGCTTTAGTATGAAACAACTAATAAAGTTGCTTCAGGTCATTTTTCACAGAAAATAAAAAATAAGAGAAAATCAAGTTTAGACCCCTCTACTGACAACTTCATTTCCCCGAGATGACTCAACGTGGGTGGGGTTTAGTCACATATATTTTTGAACAGAGCCAAGCTCCCTATTTTGTCAATGTTTCAATAATAAATGAGAGGAGGAGAGACACAGAGAGAGAGAGAGAGAGAGAGAGAGAGAGAGAGAGAGATAGATTCAAAAGGAGCCACTGAGCAGGAGTACAGCTCTACAAGCACACACACCTTGTTGTCATATGACACATTGACATTAGATTCTAGTCTCTGCTGCTAGATTCTAGTTCTAGATTCCCCTCTTTAGTTTCAGACACTAGATCCTAGTTACAGGCACTAGATTGCTAGATTCCACTTTCTGTCGCTAAATTCTAGTCTCTGTCAGACAATAGATTCAGACAATAGATTCGATTTCCTGCCGCTAAATTCCAGTTTCTGTCACTAAATTCCAGTCTCTGTCAGACAATAGATTCCATTTCCTGCTGCTAAATTCCAGTTTCTGTCACTAGACTCTAGTTACAGACACTAGATTATGGTTCCTGACACTAGATTTGAAATTCTGCTCAACATATTTCATGCCAGGGAACCCCAGAATTATCTATACTTGGCTGCCTCCCCCTGGCCAGCTGGGGCGCCTGATGGAGGGGACAGGAACTGGTTGGAATAACGTGTTCCTTCCATGCGCTACGTCCAACCAGGGAAACTCCCCCCTGTCAGGTGAAAAGAAGGCAGCTTGGACTCCTCATGCATTGAAGGAAGCATGAGGCCAGTCCGCTGCCTCCCCAGGTTGGCGGAGGGTGTGTAGAGACCAGGATCACATTAGAAATTGGCACTGGGTGGGTTAAAAAATTGTGGGATAAAATTTATAGATAAAAAAATCAAAACAAAAGCTGCGTTGTACCGTGCCCTGGGAGCGGTCCTTGACGTCGTACACGGCCAGCTTGACCTGCGTCTGTTGGTTGATGTTGGAATCCTGGAAGAACGCTATGCTGCTCAGGTAGATGGGATTACTGGTGCCCTGTGGACAGTAGAGGGATTGGAAAGGCCCTGATACACCTAGCAATGTTTCAATGTTTCTATCAATATCAACAAGCAACGTCAATTTTCACTTTTCTATACAAAATGATCAACTCCTGGTTGTTCAGAAAAGTCAGGTCATTAGCGCCCTCTACTTTTCAACATTTCTGAATCCTCCAATCACAGCCCTCCTTGGCGTCATGTGCTCCTTTCTCCCAGACTCCCACAGATAAACTTTTCTGGAAACAACATGGCTGCTGCTGCCTCACTGAATATAACATTTTAGAACTTTTTTTATTCTCCTATATGAACATTTTGAGAACTGTTGTGTGAAAATGATTCAATTCAAACTAAAAAAAAAAACAAATTGTAAAAATGATTATCATGTTAATGATTTGTCTTTGAGGCTCCTTTTTTGGGTGGAATGGGTGGAAAATGGGTGGAATTTCCTTTTAACGGACAGTCTGAGGGATAGGAGGATTTGCCTGTTGCCATGTGTCTCATGTGTCTATTACAGTAAAAAGAAAAGAAATAAGGTCCGCAACACTGGATGAGAGACTCAGCTCCTTTACTTTATATTACTATTACAGTATTACTTACTTAGTATTACTTCTATTACAGTAAGTAACACCATCACCACTATTTCAAAGCTCAAACTTTCTAGGGAGCCTTGACATGGAATAATCACATTTTTGATGTGTAGATCTTGTTGAGCCGGTCATTTTGAAAGTAGCTCTCAAGTCAAAAAAGTGTGGGCCCTCCTGCTCTAGTGTATATAGCAGCTTTCCCCAAGGCGTGTGTTACCTCTATGACTTCGGTCTGAGCGTGTTTGGTCCAGAAGGCCTGAGGAGGAGTGGTGCAACTCGCTGCTACGAAGCTGTTGGGTTTACGTTCCAACGCCGGGGTCACCAGCTCTGTACAGGCTGCACACACACACACACGCACACACACACACACACACACACACACACACACACACACACACACACACACACACACACACACACACACACACACACACACACACACACACACCACACACACACACACACACACACACACACACACACACACACACACACACACACGCGTGTGAAAAAGGGGGGGGAAAAAGAGGACTGGGCCTCGGTGTTGTTGGCCTGTTGTACCCCCCACCCACTGTAGAGTGTGTGCATGTGCACATATTTTCCAAATCACTGAAGTCAGTGTGTGCACTCACCGACACTGAACTCTAACACCGGCTCATCGGGGTCTTGACTGTTTCCTGTCAAACACACAGTATACAGCAGATGTTACAAAGGTAACATATTTATTGGGACGTAGTTTGGGGAACAATACAGTGGACACAATATACAATAGGGCTGTAACTAACGATTCCACCACATCAAGAGTGCACAAAGTGAGTGTACAAGAGTGTACAAATCATCAAGTTTTGTTTCACCATGTTACCATGTTGTTGTTGTTTTTTTCAGATCTCAATTTCTAGGAAAATCAGAATGGGAGAACGTCTTTATCATGTCCACACAACATCTCTAACGTGTATTAATTATTAACTATGATTAAGTGGGAAAACGGGTAAAAACTTCAGTGTTGACGAACAGATTCATCGATTACTAAAATAGTTAATTCGGTCACGATTAATCGTTGCAGCCCTAATATACACACATCAAGTCGAATTCCATGTGGGTTGACGGGAAATAATATTTCTGGTAAACCTACATGGAATTCAACTTGATGTGATATTACTTGTGTGGGACAAAAAAAAAACGCATTGCCAACACGGTCAGCAAAATCATTAAAGATAGTGTGCCATGATTTTTTTCTACCCTAAAACATGATCATCAGGTATTAATGTTATATGAAAAGTAAGATTTTTTTCCCTAAAAAGTGTACAGTGTTTGTTAAACTGTCATTTTTGTGATTCCACCCTACCAGTTCATTAAGTATGCCTGGTTTGCCTGGTGGGTGGTGATGGGTGGAGATCCACCTGAACTGAAGCCACACCCACAGCTTTAGTTGCATGATAAAGGGGGAGGAGTTAGGGGAGGGGCTGAACACATGATATTGAAGTTTTTTTCATTGGCACGTTTGACTGGAAAGGTTCAGCCCCCAGGAAGAAACCCTAAATACAAAGGGAAGACATCATTGCACATAAAAACACACCAAGGGGTCTATTTACATACTGTCACCTCTTAAACATCTACAAAATTGGAAAAAATACAAAAATCACGGCATCCCCTCTTTAAGATCTTGATGTCATATTCAAATAGCCGCTTTGAGTCAATGATAAGGAAATGCAAGTGTACTTCTTTCCCCCAGGCAGTCCTGCTTACCTGCCAGAGCCAGTCCGATCATCTCGTTGGACAGTTCAAAGGTGCTGGCTCGGTACACTGACCAGGGTCTGGGGAGACGCGCCCCTCCTCGCTCCCGACCTCCCGCCATGGCTGGGGACGGGCCAGTCTCTATCTCACCCCCACACACACACAAACACACACACAGTCACACACTGTCGTGTGACGCCACCGTCTTTCCTCGCCACGCCTCCACGACTGCTCTGGTCAGCGCCTCCGCTCCCTGGATGGGGGAGAAAGAAGGAGAGAAAGAAAGACAAATGGACCCGCTAGGGTCCATTTGGTTCACATTGGCGTCACCTGATCCTTTCTCCTAGACTCCCACAGATAAACTTTTCTGAAACCATGGCTGCTGCTGCTTCACTGCTGTGGACAAAAACAAGGATTTGTGGCTTTTATTCCGCTAAATGAACATTTTGAGTTGGGTGGCCGTTGGGTAAAATGATTCAATGCAAACTAAGGCTTTTTTCTGAGAGTGCACAAATGGAACCAAATGGACCCACTAGGGTCCATTTGGTTCACAGCAATATAAAAATATTGCTAGTGTAGCAGGGCCTATAGAGAGAGAGAGAGAGAGAGAGAGAGGCACGTGTGTGGGAGCATGCAGCAGCTAAACATCATCTCTCTGCCTCCTGTCTCCCATGGCGATCTGCCTCCTCACTGCTGCTGCTCACACTGTGTGTGTGTGTGTGTGTGTGTGTGTGTGTGTGTGTGTGTGTGTGTGTGTGTGTGTGTGTGTGTGTGTGTGTGTGTGTGTGTGTGTGTGTGTGTGTGTGTGTGTGTTGTGTGTGCACGCAACATGTGTGTTTCTCAATTGCAGAGCATCATCTGCATGATTTGCTTTGTGAAGACTGTGAACTGACATGATTACGTATGCCACTGTGTCTGTGGTGTGTGTGTGTGTGTGTTGTGTGTGTGTGTGTGTGTGTGTGTGTGTGTGTGTGTGTGTGTGTGTGTGTGTGTGTGTGTGTAACCATCTCTGGCTTGCATCAAAGACTGAGTTTCCCTTGTTTCCTAGTTCATTCCTCCCTCCCTCTCTCATCTCTTTTCCTCTTTTTTATCCTTTTATTTCCTTCCAGTTGTGGAAAAAGTACTACCATTTTTTTTTACTCAAGTAAAAGTACAGATACTGCAGTACAGGAATACTCGATTACAAGTAAATGTACGTGTACGAGTCAAAGATCAGAGATGTAGAGAGAGTAATGTATGTAGAGAAGTATTACAAATTGTACAAATTGAAATGACTCAAGTACAAATATCTCAAAACTATACTTCAGTAAATGTACTCAACTTTCCACCATTTAGCTGGGGACCACCTAGCACCCTCTCAAGGACCACTGGTGGTCCCTGGACCACTGGTTGAAAACCACTGATTACCTTTCATTGGTGGGCAGGAAGCACGTTTGGGTGGGCTCTGAGACAGAGAGACGGAGAGAGAGAGACAGAGAGAGAGAGACAGAGAGATACAGAGAGAGAGAGAGACAGACAGGAGAAAGTTAGAGAGAGAGAGAGAGAGAGAGAGAGAGAGAGAGAGAGAGACAGAGAGAGAGACAGAGACAAAGAGAGAGAGACAGAGAGAGAGAGAGCGCCCATAGAAGGACATAAACGTGTGTTTGAACAGAACAGATGCCCGTCACAACAGGAGTGGTGGAGCCTCTCTCAGCCTGTTGTACAGTATGTACACAGTACTTGGCTCTGCTCCACGTGAGCATGTGACCCACGCCGAGACAAACGTGTAAAAGGAACACGTCCAAAGTGGGCCACACTGCGCTCCGCTCATCCAAGGTAGATACACCGTGGCATGATGGAGGGAAGTAGGCCATCAATGTTTATCCCAAAGTGTCACGTGTGTTTTTTTTTTAACCTAAATACTACCATCATCAGGACTCAGGAGTGTAACACCACGGAAAACCACGCTGCATTCAATGTTAGCGAGCTCGCGGGGGCCTGTCCCTTGCTCCAGAAAACGTCCAGGGCTTGACACTAACACTTGCCCTCTTGCCCGGGGCAAGTAAAAAAATGGTCGGGCAAGTGAAGACTGCTACCTGGTTGCCTCATCAGGCAAGTGTGTGACTTAGTGAGCTATAACACAACACGATATATTTGTCTTGAAGGTGGTCATTGCGTCTGCCTCTGCGTTTTTCCCTGCTTTCTAGCTATCTCTCCAATCTCTCTCCCAGGTCCATTTGGTTCCAAACTATCAGTGGGAACCACTGATTTACAAATTGAATATTTACTGTAGCTGATTGTTACTAAAACAAAACAGTCTTTGACTGCGAAAGGAAATGTTTAAACCACCCAAGTAGAAAGTAAACTTAGATGCAAAATTTACGGTATAATATGGGGGGCAAGTGACCATGACCTGAGGGCAAGTAGAACCTGACTTCCACTTGCCCGATGGGCAAGTGCCTCGGGGACCTTAATGTCAACCCCTGTCGTCCATAAAATGATGGATTGGATATTGTCCCAACGAGCCTAAACTTTTTTTTTCCCTTCCTAAGCCACGCCCACTCTGGCTCCTGGCCAGACTGCGTTACGAAGTCGAAGTTGAATTTAAACTTCAATGTAAAAACGAGTCTGGTTCCAGGCTATGGCATCACCAGATAATCAGAAAAGATCCTCAAACCTGGGCGTTTTTTTATCCCAGCCATCCAAAGCGATCCGGTTTCATATCTATAATGAAGCGTGTATAACGGAATGTTGTTACGCCAAAAGCGGAAGGTTATTGGATTATATGTGGCAGAGCGTTCCGTCATGAGTGTGCAAATCTGTTAACAACGTGACATGCTGTCAGGTAGCTTTAGCCGATAAGGTGACAGGACAACATATTCTGGTCTAAGGATGTCCCAGTACGATCATTTGATTTTCAGCATCTACCGATGTTGTTTTTTCCTGATCCGATATTTTTATTTTATAGAACACATTTATGCAGTGTCAGAATAGTACAATATTCCAAATAACTTAAAAAAAAAAGGTATAGTAAGTGATTCACTTAAATATGGATGATGGATAACAACAGATACTCCTGATTCGTTTTGAAAATTATGTGATCCCCCCAGATTTCCAATCAATGGACCCAATCGGGACAACCCTAATTCTGACCATTGTTGACGTAGTTACACCCTTTATGGATTAATGATATAGAAGTGCACCTCGTCTTCCTTTTATCCGTGTTACTGTGTGTGTGTGTGTGTGTGTGTGTTGTGTGTGTGTGTGTGTGTGTGTGTGTGTGTGTGTGTGTGTGTGTGTGTGTGTGTGTGTGTGCGCATGGACCGAAATGTGAGTCAGTATACGTGCATCTGTCAATGTCCGTACGTACGTCCATATGTCTGTCTGACACTAATCTATTCTACACCACACAGCTCTGTCTTCAAAACCTCAGAATGGCTCCCATGCATGTATATAGGCTAATTAATATAGAACAAAATTTAACAGTCACAGAGACACAGAGTGAGAGAGAGAGACCAAGAGAGATTTTTTTTCATCCATTTTTCACACAGTGCCTGCCCTGTATACCCCCAAGAGATATCAGCGGCTATGAAAGAAGATTTTGTTGATTCTCAAACCGTTTCATTCCTAGGATCTCAGTTTGACGTGCATTAGCCTACAGACACCCCATTTAATGTCATTTCTGTCTCTGAGACCGTACTTTATACTGCCAAATCACTGTTAAAGACTATGATACACACTGAAGGCTGATGCTATTAGTATCAGTGCTTTTCAACCTTTTTTCACAAGGGCCCACTATTTATTCAAAATTTGAGCCACGGCCCACCATTTGATGACACTTTAGCCCCACAGACCCCAAAACGATTTCTTTTGCTTTTGCCCACAATTCTAGACTGGATTTGGGGAACAAAACAGTCCAACATGCAGATCAAAATGGGAATTGGGCTAATTCACATGAAGAATATTTTAACTCTTGAGAGTGTAAACATGAAACCAAATGGACCCGCCAGGGTCCATTTGGTTTCATGTTTACACTCTCAAAGAGTTACATCTGGTTAACCAACTTTCCATTATTTAGCCTGGGGACCACCTGGAACTCTCTCAGGGACCACTGGTGGTCCCCGGACCACCTGTTGAAAACCACTGATATTAGTATCCGTTTGTGCACACATTAAAAAGAATAGCAGGGCAGGATGTCCTGTTATGCAATCATGACGAGACATGACATGACATGACAGCAGACTTGTTAACAAGATGAGTCAGATGTGTACATATGGGAGTGTGTGCGCACGTACACACACCAGGGGCGGATCTAGGCATGGGCATGGGGGGGGGGGGGGGGCAATGCCCCCCTAAATGCCCAATCTGCCTCACCAAATACGATGGCATGCAAAACAACACACGATATTCTAAATTAAAGTGCTTACATTTAAAATGATTTGAAACACTACTACTGGTACTAACTAACTACAGCTGTATCACCACTAAACCAACAGCATTTTCATCATTGAAAACAGAAAACTCTCTGAGTCAGACCTTTAGCTTTATGCATGCTGCGTGTCTGTTGCAACCTCAATAACGACTGATGTTAGCATTGGATGGTTAATTTCCTGATAAAAGTCCAGTAACCAAAATTGGTATGGGTGTGTGGCGCGAAGCGACGCAGGCGATGAAGCCGCCCCCATACCATTTTATCCTGCCCCCCCCCCTCAAATGCTAAGTGTTACATCCGCCCCTGACACACACACACACACACACACACACACACACACACACACACACACACCATCTTAATGACACAGCTGGGTTGGGCTGACCAAAATGTGCACAGTTACCTACAAACCGCTAGTTGTGGGGCACTGCACACACAAACTACACACGCACATACACACAAATTTGTTACACACACACAAACACACAGTGTAATCAAGCTGAAAGACTTGTCTGCTGAGTGTGTGTGTGTGCGTGTGCGTGTGCGTGTGCGTGTGTGTGTGTGTGTGTGAGAGAGAGAGAGACAGCGCTAGAAGCATGTCACTATTACGTAAACTAATCATAATTGCAGAGAAAGATTCCACAATTATCTTTGCATAATTCTCATAATCATGTCCATGTCCTTAAAACAATTTCAAATATAAAACAAACTAAAATAAAAGCTGATTAGGAGGCCTAAGGGTGTTCCAACATTCAACGCCAAAAACCCAATGAAATCAACAATTGCAATCGACAATCAAAATGTGTCTGTCAAGATCAACACTGCTGCACCCATACACAAGAGAAACTGAGGCTCGTTATAATATTTCAACACTCGTACTACAGTGCAGCCAAACTAACAAGAACTTAGTGTAAACTGTGTATATAAAATGATACACTTGTAATGACACAACATTCATCTTAACGTAGCCCGACACCACTGAAGCACTAAATCCCTCTAAACGCACTTCCCAATGCAGTGCAAAAAAATCCACTTCAGTTTTCTGGGGCCTATACAAACCAGGAGACAGGGGCGGATCTAGGCATGGGCATGGGGGGGGGGGGCAATGCCCCCCTAAATGCACTGACTGGCTGCCCCACCAAACATGATGGCATGCAAAACAACAAGTGCCTATATTTAAAATGATGTGAAACACTACTACTGCTACTAACTAACTACAGCTGTGTCACCACTAAACCAACAGCATTTCATCATTGAAAACAGAACTCTCTGAGTCAGACCTTTAGCTTTATGCATGCTGCGTGTCTGTTGCAACTTCAACAACAACTGATGTTATTATTGATGCTTTACTTGCCTAATAAAAGTCCTGTAACTGAAAATGGTATGGGTGCGGCTTCGTCGCCCCCTTACCATTTTCTCCTGCCCCCCCAAGTGGGAAATGTTATATCCGCCCCTGCCTGGAGACGTGAAGCATTCATTTCGCCATGGATCCAAACGCAGCGTCACTTTTTCCACTGCTAAGGCCAGTAACAAAAACGGTTTGACACTTCCCAGACCGTCCCCCGCTGCCGACCAGCGACCGCTGGCTTTCTGCGATAAACCAAGTTAATCGCATGTGTGTTACCTAAGTAAAAGTATCAATAACACAACAAAGAAATATGTTATACGCTGTAAATTAAAAAAAATGTCTGGGATTACTCACAAAAGCCAGAGTATACGGGGCGGTACATTAAAATGACCAAAGCATGTTTAAGTGCAATAGCCTGAGTTATTCACTGTTGAGCACAAAACGATGGGCAATAAATAACAGAAAATAGACAAGAATCTACAAGAAAATAATACAAGCTCATGTAATATTGTACGATAAGCTCATAAGCTTATCACATGACAAGCTAAAGCTAACTGCACACAACTAAGGGCCTCATCGGGGTTTGATTCCTGTGTTGGTTCTGGAAGCGCGTCTGCTCCTCAGTGTCATCAGTGCCCATAACCGAGGCGGGGTGGCCCCTAGGGTAGGTAGGTACCCTCACATGTTCTCCTCGTGTCCTCTAGGGTATAAGCACCCTCACAAGACATTCAGTAAATCCTGGTCTCTAGACTGCCTCCCCAGCTGGTTTAGCCGGGGCACCTGATGGAGGAGACATTAACTCATGTACCGCAAGCGCACGTTTGTTTTCTGCTACATGCCCCGACTCAAGCTTCGGTAAGAAAAAAAAACTTATTTTGAAGCCTAACCTGTCCTCTCACGATCTGAGCAAAAAGTTAGGGTCAAAAGTCAGGAAGTGACGTCTAGCCCTAGTGGATCTACCCGTGCGCTCCACGACATTCAGGGGCAGATTCCAGGAAAGACTTTTGAAGGCATTGGATTGAATGGGTGCGAATGGGACAAAAAAATTGTCCCATTCGCCCATTCTGTCCCAAATGAAAGTCAGCCACGGGATCTTTATCAGACGATGCGCATGGACTAATAGATGGATTAAAGAATGAAATCTACATTTCGTTGTGTTCTGCGCCTTCGTCGTGTTCGGTGAGCCTTGCCCCACGGTAAGAACACGACGAGCGCGTGATCGGCGATAGAACTATTAACTGGTTAGGCCATTTCACTACTAGCCGTTGTAGCATGGCGTTATCAGCCAGAAAGGATGTATTTCAGGGGTTTTCAACCGGTGGTCTGGGGACCACCAGTGGCCTTGAGAGGATCCAGGTGGTCCCCAGCTAAGTTGTTTTTAAACAAATGTAACTCTTGAGAACGTAAAAATAAAACCAAATGGACCCTGGCGGGTCCATTTGGTTTTATTTTTACACTCTCAAGAGTTGGGATGAACATTGAACAAGGGATGAACAAGGTTGAAAACCCCTTTAGTATTTGGATGGTCAGAGTTCATCTGAGGCCACTTTTACACAGGAACGCCACGTCTTTTGTATATAGTAGTATAAAAGAAAAAATATCTGAAAATGGGTCTACAAAATAAACACAGAGAGACACAATTGTGGTTGTGTGCTAGTGTTCCACCACTGCTGCACTGAGGGGGAAAAGCTGCCATATTGGGATATGCCAAATTTAGCCTGGTGTGTGTGTGTGTGTGTGTGTGTGTGTGTGTGTGTGTGTGTGTGTGTGTGTGTGTGGTGTGTGTGTGTGTGTGTGTGTGTGTGTGTGTGTGTGTGTGTGTGTGCCTGTTGATTTGTGAATAAAATGAATTAGGACACACAAAAACAGTCACACACACACACACTGCTGTTGGCACTGGAGGTCCAGGCTAATCCCAGCTGGACCTCCTGACACGCAATGTCCCAATACAACACTCACAAAGCTGATTTACACACACACACACACACACACGCACACACGCACACACATACACACACACACAAATCATGCTAAATTTGAAGATAGAAAAACAAATACATGCTATCGCTTACATCTTTATTTATGCCTAGGTCTGAAATGTTTATGCTGCAGTGTGTGATACTGACAGGGGTAGAATGGGCCTCATCCTGTGTGTGTGTGTGTGTGTGTGTGTGTGTGTGTGTGTGTGTGTGTGTGTATCAGAGGCGGATGTAACATTTTCCAATTGGGGGGGCAGGAGAAAATGGTATGAAGCCGCACCCATACCATTTTCAGTTACAGGACTTTTATTAGTCAAGTAAAGCATCAATAATAACATCAGTTGTTGTTGAAGTTGCAACAGACACACAGCATGCATAAAGCTAAAGGTCTGACTCAGAGAGTTTTCTGTTTTCAATGATGAAATTTAGTTTAGTGGTGACACAGCTGTAGTTAGTACAGTAGTAGTGTTTCAAATCATTTTTAAATGTAAGCACTTTAATTTCTTGGGTATCTTGGGTTGTTTTGCATGCCATCGTGTTTGGTGGGGCAGTCAGGGCATTTAGGGGGGCATTTAGGGGGGGCATTGCTCCCCCCCCCCCATGCCCATGCCTAGATCCGCCCCTGGCGTGTGAATGTGTGTGAGTAAGAGGAATACAGAGAGAAAAAAGGGAGAGAGAGAGAGAGTCACCTTGACCATACATGGTGAAATCACGTTTACACTTTACTCCCTGCATACAGCAGTGTGTGTGTGTGTGTGTGTGTGTTGTGTGTGTGGTGTGTGTGTGTGTGTGTGTGTTGTGTGTGTGTGTGTGTGTGTGTGTGTGTGTGTGTGTGTGTATGTGTGTGTGTGTGTGTGTGTGTGTGTGACAGAGAGAGACAGGGTTTTATAAGAATTTAGGAAAGACAAGAAATCCCCTCTCCCTTCTCTCTCTCTCTGATAAAGACTGTGACTAAAACTACATCAAAATGTGTGGTAGAGGAAAAAAAACTGCTATTTACAGGATTCTAATTCAGGGATGTTAACTACAGAAAAGTTGCAATGTAACGGATAAAAAAAATGATGGATTACTATGTGTGTTCAGGAGACTGCTGAGTTATAAGTGCTGCTTATAAACGTTGAAATGCTGGCCCTATTCTGTAAGATATATAGGCTTAATATATTTTATATTAGGCCTAATTTATAGGCTACTTCGAAAGGTTAAACTTTCTCTCTCTCTCACACGCACACGCACACACACACAAGGAATCTTACAGACTCGTATATAATGAAATATGTATATACTGTTATACTGCATTCTTCTTGCACTCAAACTCATAACTCGTGTGCACGCACACGCACACACACACACACACACACACACACACACACACACACACACACACACACACACACACACACGCGCACGCACGCGCACACACACACGCCGTCGCCACATGCACATACCATGCGCACCTTTCATCCATAATGAACTAAATCAGGCGTTACTCTCTTGGAATTTACGTAATTCAAATGTTTAAATATAATTTAACTCTTGAGAGCATAAAATGAAACCAAATGGACCCGTAAGGGTCCATTTGGTTTCATTTTAATGCTCTCAAGAGTTACAGATATATAAGGGTCCAAGTGCCACTTTAATGATCTATATTTTAGGGGGTCTACCTGCATGGTCTGTGTGATCTACTGGTAGATCACCATCTACCTTTTGGACAGCCCTGGTTCATACCCTCCCATCAGAATATTGGGAAAGCAGATGACATTGTTGTCATTAATGTGACTAATGTGCTACTACTAGCCTGGTTGCTAGACAAACAACGTTCCTCTTCAACATTTTCAACCATTCTCATACCAGGTCCCACTATTTACTCTCATTTTAGCCACAGGCCACCATTTGATGTTGGGTTAAATCTCTGCCCTTGAACCACTGCTTGTCCGAAGAAATATCCCGCCTTTACCAGCTTTTTCCTAACCCTAGAAAACGGGCTTTGCGTGCTGAAATTCACAGAGTGCGTTAGGTGACAAATATGCCAGCCTGGAATTGTGGACAAAAGCAAAAGAAATCTAGTTTGGGGTTCTGTGGGGCTAAAGCATACCTGGGCATTATGCGGCCCGGGGGCCAAATGCGACCCTTTGGCTGACTCTGACCGACCCGTGAAAAAGAATGGTCATTTTTGATCTGTATGTTTGCCTGTTTTGTTTGTGAAATCCAGCCTGGTATTGTGGACAAAACAAAAGAAATCTTTAGTTTTGAGGGGTCTGTGGGGCTAAAATGTCATTTAAAAAAGAGGTTGAAAACCACTACTATAGAAAACATACATGAACATGAACTCTCCTCCCCTATAGGCCAATCTTGATCAGTTAAGTTGGGTCAGTTAAGATTTGATAGAAAGCACTGTTTCTGTGACGCAATTCAATGTGCAAAGGGTCAGTGTGAGTGTGTGCGTGTGTTTGTGCGTGTGTGTGTGTGTGTGTGTACATGTGCTGGGGGAGCATCTGCATTATAGGCCATCTGCAGCCTATAAAGAGAGACGCTGATCAATACAAACTGGCTCCAGAGAACGAGCAGCAAGACGGAGAGAGAAACGTGTGTGTGTGTGTGTGTGTGTGTGTGTGTGTGTGTGTGTCCACATTAGAATAGAGCATGAATAATTTCTTTAGAAGGACAGAGCAGCTGTAGGTCTCTTTTCACATGAAAATTAGCCTTGCCAAGGGCCTGAGAGCAACACACACACACACACACACACGCACACGCACACGCACACGCACACGCACACGCACACACACGCACACGCGCGCACACACACACACACACACACACACACACAGCTAATATCAGACTGTGTGTGTGACATGGCGTGGTCAGGAAGAACATGGATGTGCACATGTAACCTAGTAAACCCAAAGATACTCTATTTATAAAGACAGCCATACTCCCATTGGCGCCACTATTATTCGACATGGACTACAAAGCCTAGAAATGGTCTCCTAAGTAGTAATGGTTTCGATCAGAGCCCCCTATCTGTCGTATGTCACATTGCATTACAAAGAGACTCTTCCTGACTCCTAGCAAATCTCGCGATAGTTGGTTGGTGGGATAAAGAATAATTGATAACAAAGTGAAATTTCTTCTGATTTGCTTAGCTAATGGAAGCCATTTTACTATGAATATATTGCAAATATTATATGCCTTTTGATGACTAGGGTCCAGTATTTAGTTCAGTGTCCATGGAGTTAAGTTGTGTTCACGTTCATTCTACCATTGGAAATGAATAGACTCCAACATACTTCCCGTCTCCTAATATTGTACCCGCCCCCTCCTTCTAGAGTCAGGAAGCAACTTGACTATAACCAAAGATACTCTATTTATAAAGATGGCCATACTCCCATTGGCGCCACACTATATAAATGACATGGACTACAAAGCCTACAAATGGTCTCCTAAGTAGTAATGGTTTAGATCAGAGCCCCCTATCTGTCGTATGTGAAACTGCAGATTACAAAGAGACTCTTCCTGACTCCTAACAAATCTCGCAAGAGTTGGGCGGTGGAATAAAGAATAATTTATAACAAAGTGAAATTTCTTCTGTTCTGTTTAGCTAATAGAAGCCATTTTACTATGAATATGCTGTAAATATTATATGCCTTTTGATGATGGGGTCCAGTATTTAGTTCAGTGTCCATGGAGTTAAGGAATGGATCATGAGTTGTGTTCACGTTCATTCTACCATTGGAAATGAATAGACTCCAACATGGTCTGTGACCACGGCAAAATGGACTTGGGAGAGAGATAGGAGAGAGAGCTAGAAAGCCAGGGAAAACGCAGAGGCAGAGTGCAATGACTGCCTTCAAGACAAATATAGGCCTACCTTGTGTTGTGTTATAGTGCACTAAGTCACACACTTGCCCAATCGGGCAACCAGGTAACATTCTTCACTTGCCCGACCATTTTTTTTTACTTGCCCCGGGCAAACGGGCAAGTGTTAGTGTCAAGCCCTGCCCTCTTGCCATTGGCCTCTTGGGTAAACCTACAGCACATGTACATGGAGCTCCAGTTTGCGACACACTTCCTTTAATTGAAGGAAACCAGTGCTAACCACAAGGTTCCTCAACTCAGGCTCCAAACCTATGAGGTTCAACAGCTAACAACTGTGGGCGAGCATCATAAGCTTACAACACAGACCAGGGTTGACAATAAGGTCTCCGAGGCACTTGCCCATCGGGCAAGTGCAAGTCAGGTTCTACTTGCCCTCAGGTCATGGTCACTTGCCCCCCAGGTTCCAGGTGGTCCCCAGTTAAGTTGGTTAACCAGATGTAACTCTTGAGAACGTAAAAATGAAACCAAATGGACCCTTGCGGGTCCATTTGGTTTCATTTTTACACTCTCAAGAGTTAAAATTCATCATCTTAATTAGCCCAGGTCTACACTGTAGAAGATTAATGGTCATTTTGATGTGTTAATTTGCCTGTTTTGTTTCCCAAATCCAGCCTGGAATTGTGGATAGCTAGAAAGCAGGGAAAGACACAGAGGCAGAGTGCAATGACCGCCTTCAAGACAAATTTATCTGGTGTTGTGTTATAGTGCACAAAGTTGCACACTTGCCCGATCGGGCAACCAGGTAGCAGTCTTCACTTGCCCCACCATTTTTTTTACTTGCCCCGGGCAAGCGGGCAAGTGTTAGTGTCAACCCCTGCAGACAGACCATTTTCATACCAGGTCCCACCATTTACTCTGCATTTTAACTAACCACAGGCCACCATTTGATGTAAGTTAAGTCTCTCTCAAAAGCAAGGATTTTCAAGTTTGTGTCCACAATTTAGGAGATAGGCTAACTGGCAAAATGTTGTAAGTAATTCAGATGTTTCAAATGATGGGTCCATTTGGGTCCGTAAAATGATAATACCATTTTACGCTCTCAAGAGTTACAGATCTATAAGGTTCCATTTGCTAACCAACTGTACAGCATTTAGGTGGGGATCACCTGGAATCCTCTCAGGGACCACGAGTGATCCCCGGACCACCTGTTGAAAGGCCCTGGTCTAAAAGGTGCCCAACTCCGCCCAGAAAACAACTTAACCTTTAAGGATATCACCACCATATGATGGACTCAATTCGTATCAGCGTTTTAGGTGATTAGCTATGAATGAGGCCGCCATTTGCTTTTATTTTTCAAAAGGATACTTCATCCTTTTGAAAATAATCCATCTATCCAGGTCTGACATGGAAATTCATTTTAATTCATTTTCATTTTCCACAATTAACATTTCCTTTTGCCTCACAAATAATGCAAATTGTCTCTCACCAATGTGATAATTCCTACCAACATGTCTGTGTTGCCATAGAGCACCAAATTCCCCACACACCATTCAGAATTTGAAACCAGCAAAGCAAAAACGTGCTAAAAAAAAGAAATGATCCTGACCGTCAGTTTGACTCATGTGGATATGAAAGCAGCGGCGGGATGCTTTCGCTTGTTGATCGTTACCTCGGCCAGACAAATCATTGTTAAATATTTGCCAGATACACACCTGATACCGACCCGAGCCAGAACAGTGGCCTTGTGGTTAGAGTGTCCGCCCTGGAACTGGGAGGCCGGGGTTCGATTCCCGGTCGGGTCATACCAAACACTCTAAAAATGGGACCCAATGACTCCCTGCTTGGCACTCGGCATCAATGGATTGGGGGTCAAAATCAGCTAATGATTCCCGAGCGCGGCAAGCCGCAGCTCACCGCTCCTTGGAGCTCACCACTCCAAGTGATTGGTCAAAAGCAGAGAACCAATTTCACTGCGGTAACGTAGTGACAAATCATGCGACTTTGACTTTTTTTTTTACTATCAAATATGAGTGACTGTTTATTTTTGGACCACATGCATGATGCTTTCTTATGCTTTCTTACGATTCTAAGATGAGCCAATGATATTCTCCAGGGGAGGAACATGTGGTCCCAGGACCTCCTTGCCAGTGAAGTCAGGGACCACTCAGGTGTCACACACACACACACACACTCAAGTGCATTCTCCTCGCACCCTCGACAAAGACAAAAAAACTACTCCAGTGGAGTGTGCCTTACATAATGCAACACATTACCAACACTGGTAATAAAAGACGCCTGTGAGTTGTAGTGCGAAAGCAGAAGTGGGTCTGCTGTGGCTGTACTGTATATCATGCATAAACACACAGAAGCAACGCTTCACTTTGTCATTTCACACGCTTCTCTGGGAGACCAGATGCCAAAAGTAACGCTTCCCTCGTCCCCTCATCTGTTAAAGGCATACCTGGGCATTATGCAGCCCGGGGGGCCCAAATGCGGCTCTTTGGCTGACTCTGACCGGCCCGGGGACCACCAGTGGTCTTTGAGAGAGTTCCAAGTTAAATATGGAAAGTTGGTTAACCAGATGTAACTCTTTTAACCAGATAAATGAAACCAAATGGACCCTTGCGGGTCCATTTGGTTTCATTTTTACACTCTCAAGACTAAGAGTTAAAATATTCATCGTATGAATTAGCCCAAAGTCTACACATTCAATCAGAGAATGTAAGAGAATGGTCATTTTTGTTATCCTGTTTTGTTTCCCAAATCCCAGCCTGGAATTGTGGACAAAAACAAAGGAATTCTTGAAGAAGGTTTTGGAACCTGCGGGGCTAAAATGTCATCAAATGGTGGTCTGTGGCTCAACTACTGAATACATAGAGGGCCCTGGTGTCAAAATGGTTGGTCTTGCTCTTACTTTTATCTTGACATTAAATTAATACTACGCAGCCTTTAGTTCAGCCTTTAGTCTTGGCCCTCCACAATATTTTATGTATCTCACTCACACCTTGGGAAAAATAATTGCCCACCCCTGGTTAAAGGTAATAAAAGGCAAGTAGTGCGCACAACTCTGTTTATAAACAGATTTG
Source organism: Benthosema pterotum (assembly GCA_039105355.1). Lineage (NCBI taxonomy): Eukaryota > Metazoa > Chordata > Actinopteri > Myctophiformes > Myctophidae > Benthosema > Benthosema pterotum. The sequence continues at coordinate 26,899,031 of CM076988.1, read as the reverse complement.
TTTAAAAACAAAATGTAACTCCACCTCACCTCCACTCTATTGGCTCATTATGAATCTGCTGGATACTGCTGTGCTGTGATTGGCTAAAATGCTGCCTCATCCCACACACAACCCCCCTCCACCTCACACATTAGCCCGCCTTGTCCTGACTGAGCCCGGCGAATGTTTTGTTTTCATGATTTGCTGACAACAACAAAGTTCTGGACCGTCTGCAGGACGAAGCAAGTGTCTGTCTGCAGGGAAACAGCTGCAGCGTCAAAGTAGAAGCAACATAGAAGGGAAAAAGGCAAAAAATAATAGCTTTATATCTATGATTTTTGGCTAAAAGTTGCCCATATTTCCTTTAAAGGATGTGTTGTCCACAGACCCATAGGTAATCAGTTTTAAAGGGAGCTCAAACCCACATGTACTAATCACAAAAAGAGAGAAAGCCAGGTGCTCATAGTAGATGCAGAAAAGTTACAAACAAATAAAAGTTGTCACTGTTGCTCCGAATCATGATTAGTGGTTGATATTGATTGATATAGTTGATATTGCAGATATTGCAATCTCATGATTGATATGTATCATGATACAGACACCATAATACCATATTAATACACAGTATATCAAATCATTTTGATTATACGTTGACCATGTTGCACAAATCATGCAATAACACACCTAAAATATCTAAACATCCTAACAAGGGTGCGCATTACACCTGGCATGGGGGCTTTGATAACTATAAACAGCACTCTCATCACCACTGATAATTCATGATGTTTATTGGCATATCGATATAGCAGTCCCTCAATCAATATATGTATCGCCCAGGTGTTCAATCGATAGATTGAGATAGATATATATAGAATACAGCCACTAATCGTGACACATATCTATCTCTATCTATCTATATCATGAAATGGCAAACAATATCCACCTATCATGGCTGAAACCAGACCAAATCACCAATTGAAAAATTGGCTCACAGGCAACTTGCCAACAGCTGATTCCATCTGGCTTTAGCCAGGCTAATATCCAGCACGCAAGCACAGTAGCACACACATGCACGCAACCTGAGGTGATGCTACAACAATATACACACAGCTCAGCTGTGATCACCAGGCACCCATACGGTAGGTATAGGTACACCTCCATCTACCTCACAGTCTTATAGAGGCTATACCTCAACATCTTCCACTCCAAACACTTCCTATTTTGGACATCCATTACGAACAGCAGAGCACCGGCAACGGCAACAACTACAGGGCTATTAATAATACACAACAGAAGAGTTTTCTCAAGCAGAGAGAGAGAGATATCCCATGTGGAGCTAGCACGGGGGCAAACACAACTAACCCGTCTCGTAATGCAAACGCCACGGCAGCATGAGTGTGCATTTTTCCCCAATCCATCCATCGATCCATCCTCCTCTTCTACAACACCTTGCCTCTCAGTTTCCATGACGTTTTTGATGTTGTTGTTCTTCCTATCGACACTGCTACATAAACGGTGTGGCCAGCAGTGTTTTCTGATCCACTATATAACTGCTATCATGACATGAGCAGAATACCCTACAGACCTACCTGCCCCCGGACTGGACACTGTCCCCCTCCGTCCTTATAATCCTTATCCTATACCCTTCCTCCTACATCGTCTTCCGCAGCGCAGGGCCTCTTGTAATGTTGTTACGAACACCGGCGGGCGAACGAACGGCTGAATGTAAACAAACTCAGGCGCAGGCTGGCAGGCGGGAGGGAGGGAGGGTTGGTGGGCAGCGGGGCGCAGCGTCACGAGGAACGAAGAGGAACGAACTGATGCAGCTGCTTCTCGCCTGTCGGCGGCCCTTAATCTTTCATCTGTCCTCCTCCTCCTCCTCTCTCTCTCTCCTCACATCTCTCATTTTCTCGCTCTGCTGTCTCTGTCTCTCTCTCTCACACACACACAAACACAGGCCGATGCTTCCCTGCCTCCTGAACATATTGGAGCTGATTAACCTGTTAAGAACCGGGAAGATTCTTACAAAAATGCCTTCTTTCAGTAAGAAAAACTCAAACTTTTTTTTTTAACTCTTGAGAGCGTACAAATGAAACCAAATGGACACTCTCAAAGAGTTACATCTGGTTAACCAACTTTCCATCATTTAGCCTGGGGACTGGTGGTCCTCAAGCAACCGGTTGAAACCCCCTGATCTAAACGCTCACATTCATTGGTACAGCTTGTACTTGTATCTACAAGCACTGCCTGTATGAGTCCACCCAGATTCACCTTACTAAAGCCTAGGGTTAGGGTTCCAGGGGTTGACACTAAGGTCTCTGAGGCACTTGCCCATCGGGCAAGTGCAAGTCAGGTTCTACTTGCCCTCAGGTCATGATCACTTGCCCCCCAAAAATATATTGTAAATTTTGCATTTAATTTACTTCCTACTTGGGTGCTTTAAACCAGGGGTTTTCAACCAGTGGTCCGAAGACCACCAGTGGTCCCTGAGAGGGTTCCAGGTGGTCCCCAGCTAAGTTGGTTAACCAGATGTAACTCTTGAGAACGTAAAAATGAAACCAAATGGACCCTTGCGGGTCCATTTGGTTTCATTTTTACACTCTCAAGAGTTAAAATTCATCATCTTAATTAGCCCAGGTCGCAATGACAAATTTATCTTGTGTTGTGTTATAGTGCACTAAGTTGCACACTTGCCCGATCGGGCAACCAGGTAGCAGTCTTCACTTGCCCCACCATTATTTTTACTTGCCCCGGGCAAGCGGGCAAGTGTTAGTGTCAAGCCCTGGGTTAGGGTTCAAGTGGTTAGCTGTTTATCTCTTATATCTTTTGAGTCGGGAAATGCTTGATCGGTTCCACTCTCACCCGTGTCATCTCCATCCGTCAAGGCTGGAGAGTGGGAGGTCTTTGACCTGCCACTGTATGCTCTCATGCTGGCGATGATGGTGATAATGATGACCATGTCTGCTGCATTCCCAAAGCCCACAGATATATAGGCAGGGCTTGACACTAACACTTGCCCGCTTGCCCGGGGCAAGTAAAAAAAATGGTTGGGCAAGTGAAGACTGCTACCTGGTTGCCCGATCGGGCAAGTGTGCAACTTAGTGCGCTATAACACAACACAAGATATATTTGTCTTGAAGGCAGTCATTGCACTCTGCCTCTGTGTCTTTGCCTGCTTTCTAGATGTCCACAATTCCAGGCTGGATTTGGGAAACAAAACAGGCAAATTAACATACAGATCAAAATGACCATTAATCTTCTACATTCTAGACCTGGGCTAATTAAGGTGATGAATTTTAACTCTTGAGAGTGTAAAAATGAAACCAAATGGACCCGCAAGGGTCGGTTTGGTTTCATTTTTACGTTCTCAAGAGTTACATCTGCAAAATTTACGTCTGCAAAATTTACAATATATTTTTGGGGGGCAAGTGACCATGACCTGAGGGCAAGTAGAACCTGACTTGCACTTGCCCGATGGGCAAGTGCCTCGGAGACCTTAGTGTCAACCCCTGTATAGGCCATATCTACTGATAATGGTAGACTCCGCTGATATAGGCTGTGCGATGGCAACATCGTGGGGATGACACACTACCCTTAAAATACTAATTTAATGCTAAAATTAGGGCCAGGTGAGGTGGCCCAGGCGGTTAGCTCAACCTGTCAGCACTTCATACTAGTCGACAGTGCAAAAGATGCAATCATGCAAGCATAATTCTGTTTATCGTTCATTATCTGGTAATTTTGCACAAGCTAGTGCCATTTATCTAATATTTCCATTAACCACATACATTCTCAAACATTACATTTTTTCAAAATGTCAATATTGGGTGACTTGGTCAAAGTATCATATTAAAAAAGTTTTAGCCGTAACCGTAGCGCTACAGCACTGATCACTAATTGTGGACATTAGTTTAGATTAGCAAGCGCATATATAGTAGTCTGAGACGGATAAGGTTCAACACACATCTGTTTGCAACACATTCTGCACATCTTTTGAAGCAAAAAAACATAAAACTGATAACCCTGCAGCCTCTTGCAGTCTGAGAAATTGCAGCACACGGTGCAATTTGAGATACTGTACTGGAAGGTTATGAGCAGTGTACACTGTCTGTCTGTCTGTCTGTCTGTCTGTCTGTCTGTCTGTCTGTCTGTCTGTCTGTCTGTCTGTCTGTCTGTCTGTCTGTCTGTCTGTCTGTCTGTCGCTCATCATAATGAACACAGACAATGAGGTGTTTCTACTCATATGACAATCTTTACTTATGCCAATACCACAAATATGTACCGTAATTTCTGGACGATAAGCCGCACCTGAATATAAGCCGCACCAGCTAAATTTGGGGCAAAACACTGATTTTTTTCCATGTACTGTATAAGCCGCACCACACTATAAGCCGCACCAGCTAACAAGCTTCATGTTAGAGCAGTGGTTTTCAACCTTTTTGATCCCAGGGCCCACTATTTATTCAGCATTTGAGCTACAGACCACCATTTGACAACATTTTTACCCCACAGAACCCAAAACTAAAGATTTCTTTTGGTTTTGTCCACAATTCCAGGATGGATTTTCGCAAACAAAACAGGCAAAACATAGAGATCAAAGTGACCATGACTTATTAATTAAGTGGTGCTAATTTAGAAGTTGAATATCATAACTCTTGAGAGTGTAAACATGAAACCAAATGGACCCGCAAGGGTCCATTTGGTTTCATTTTTACGCTCTCAAAGAGTTACATCTGGTTAACCAACTTTCCATCATTTAGTCTGGAGGGCCCACCTGGAACCCTCTCAGGGACCACTGGTGGTCCCCGGACCACCTGTTGAAAACCCCTGTTAAAAAAACACCTGTAAAAATCCATAGATTGGCCGCACCGTTGTATAAGCCGCAGGGGCAAAAGCATGTGAAAAAAGTAGCAGCTTATAGCCCGGAAATTACAGTATGTGTATAGAATAGAACAGCGTCAAACAAAATGTAATGCCACAACCCCTACAGAACCAGATTTCTGGGCAGAAGTTCCTGCTCTTTTGTCAACAAAAGTGCTCTCAATGGATCCCTACTTCAGCCTACAGCCCTACAGTACTTTGACTATGCTGCAGTTGCACCTCTTGCTACTCAAACATCTCTAAGAAGACACTAAGCTCCAAACCTCCCAAAACAAACTCATTCGACTACTCCTTGGTTTGGGGCCAATGACACACCTCCTTGCAACCCCTTTTCATAGCCTAGGGTGGCTGTCATGGTTAAAAACATTTTAACCATGACAGATTATTCGAAAACAACCCGTCTTTTATTGTGGTGACTGATATTGTCCTCCTAATACGCATTACGGATACACTAAAATCAATATCATCAAAATACTGAATGGAGTAACTTGTCTGGGGTGTTCACATAAGACTGAGTAGACCATAAAATGTAAATGTTTTTTTTTTGTGAAATATGCCCTAAAAGTGAAATACCCCCTAAGCAACTTAAAATGGCACTGACATTAAAAATTGCAAATGCCACGATGCCTCAAAAACATCAGTGACTCCCACAGCCACAACACAGGAGGAAGCGAGAGGAACAATCTGGTACCAACGCAACTTCCAAACAAACAAGGGCAAATTCTGCTTCTATAGCAGTGGCTTTCAACCTTGTTGACACCAGGGCCCACCATTTATTTAGAATTTGAGCCACGGACCACCACTTGAGGACATTTAAGCCCCACAGACCCCAGAACTAAAGATTTATTTTGCTTTTGTCCATCTTCTAGTTGTGTAGACTTGGGGCTAATTCAGATGATGAATATTTTAATTCTTGAGAGTGTAAAAATGAAACCAAATGGACCCGCAAGGGTCCATTTGGTTTCATTTTTACGCTCTCAAGAGTTACATCTGGTTAACCAACTTAGCTGGGGACCACCTGGAACCCTCTCAGGGACCACAGGTGGTCCCCGGACCACCTGTTGAAAACCCCTGTTCTATAGCACTGCCACTCTAAGGGCTCCATTTTTGTTACATGCTAAACCCCTTATCCCAAATCCCTTATTTCGTTTTTACTATTTTGAAAAACTTTTTGGAATATTTCAACATGTCAATCTATCTAACACGTTGTGAGCTTGTAGACTGGCCATTTGAACTACTAAAAATGTTTTTTTAATAGCTTAAAAAAGGCAAAGAAGTTAAAGGATAAGGAGGTTTAGCGGTGACGAAAATGGAGCCCTAAGTGTGGAATGCCAAAGGAAAAGTAAATGATTCCCCTGTAAGACTTTTATGTCCATTTATCTTACCTCATCAACTATTGTATTTTTAACCACTTTTGAGGATTTGAACTACAGTTGTCTTCATGTAATGATTATGAATGATCGATCGCAATAGTTGTGTTTGACTGTCGCCTGTACTGATTTATGTATGACTGCACCCTGTACCGGTTAATTTCTGCCAATAAACTAATCAATCAAACAAACATCGCAATTTCATATCAGGGTGGAAGATGGAGTAAAGTCCCCAGTGCATGTCCTTGTAAGGTGGGAGTCGCAATTCAATTAGGCTTATTTGTCATTGCTGAATGCTCGACTTGTAAAAAAAAAAAAAAAAAAAACTTTGTAAACAGATTTGTTTAAAAACAGAATCTAACTCCACCTCCAACTTCACTCTATTGGGTCATTATGAATCTGCTGGACTACTGTGATTGGATAAAATGCTGCCTCCCCCGACACAATCCCCCTCCCCCTCACAAATTAGCACCACCTTTTCTGAACCTGACAAATGTTTTGTTTTTATGATTTGTTGACAAAAAAACAAAGTTCCGGCACATACTCTAGGATGAAGCAAGTGTCTATCTGCAGGGAAACAGCTGCAGCATCATAGTAGACCATGTCCTGTGTGTGAAATGCACAGAAGAATAGGCAGGCTCCTTAATATAGGGTCCATCGCAGGGGTGTCAAACTCAAATACAGAGAGGGCCAAAATTTAAGTTGTTTAAGCGGATGTAACTCCTGAGAACGTAAAAATGAAAACAAATGGACCCTTGCAGGTCCATTTGGTTTCATTTTTACGCTCTCAAGAGTTAAAATATTCATCATGTGAATTAGTCCTAATCTACACAACTAGAAGATTAATGGTCATGGACAAAATCAAAGGAAATCTTTAGTTTGGGGGGTCTGTGGGGCTAAAATATCCTCAAATGGTGGTCCGTGGCTCAAATGCTGAATAAATGGTGGGCCCTGGGATGAAAACCGTTGAAAACCACTGCTGTATATTACAGAGCAGACGGCAAAACAACAGCAGAGCATTATGGGATTTGTAGTATTAGCGGTGAATGCAGTGTTACAGCGGTGCCACG
>CM076988.1:26871731-26886731 GCA_039105355.1 Benthosema pterotum | reverse complement strand
CCCTCGCTCTCTTTCTCTCTTCATCTTTACCTTTTCCTGAACCCCAACCCTCCGTTTCCCCTCTATCTCTGTCTCATCCATGATGATTCACGTTTCATTAATCAGATAAACTCAATCACAGAGATCTCGTTTCCGAGGCGGTGCTGAAATAAATACTGTACATGTCAGGTTCGCTGAACGTGAACAGTTGAAGTATTGAACATAGAATAGGCAAAAACAAATCATGCACGAACACGCACACACGTACACACACACACACACACACACACACACAATCCAGTAATAAACTGTCTGGATGCCAGAAAGTATTTCTTAGTTACTGTAATCAAGTTTACAGGAAGTAATTAAAATCAATTTTTATGGGAGTTTTGATATCTAAATACACAGTGCTATATAAATAGCCTAGTGCCGTTCACAACCAGGTGCACTGGAACAGTGCACCTGCACAACATCACAACATCATATCATGACACGGTCCTGCACAGCTGTACACAGTGCAAGCTTACTGTTGTCTCTTTTAAGCAATTCAATTGCAAATTACAATTGCAAAATTCTCTCAAATTAAGTCTCATATGTGTGCACGCGCGCGTGCGCGCGCACACACACACACACACACACACACACACACACACGCACACACACACAGGTCATCTGATGATGTGGGACTGTGCTTATGTAACAGCTGTATGAATAATTAATAAATGTCTGGTAAATGGAAAAGCATCCCATTCCCACCACATGCACAGGAAAGTGAAACCTGTGTGTGTGTGTGTGTGTGTGTGTGTGTGTGTGTGTGTGTGTGTGTGTGTGTGTGTGTGTGTGTGTGTGTGTGTATCCCCAGAGAGAGAGAGAGAGATACACGTGGTGGTAATATGGAGGGAAATGTGACTTTTGTCTCCGAGTGTGTGTGCGTGTGCATGATGTGTGTACATACATGCGTGTGTGTGTGTGTGTGTGTGTGTGTGCGTGCGTGTGTGTGTGTGTGTGTGTGTGTGTATGTGCGTTCAGATCATCTTGTAGCACTGACTGTAAGTCAATGTGCTTCCAGCACGCCGACCTTGACTCTCACAACGAAACAAGACACCTGCACCACTGGCTGGCACAATGACCGCAATGAACCATGCACACGCACACACACAAATAATAATAATAATAATAATAATAATAGGATAGATTTCCACACACGCAAGGAGAGCTGCCTTTCTCAGACAATCCAACCCATCCTAAAGCAGAGGTTTTCAACCTTTTTGACTCCAGGGACCACCATTTATTCAGCATTTGAGCCACAGACCACCATTTGATTACATTTTCACCCTAAAGACCTAAAACTAAAGAATTCTTTTGGTTTTGTCCACAATTCCAGGCTGGATTTTTCCAACAAAACAGTGTAACTTCTTAATTAAGCAGTGCTAATTCAGATGATGAATATTTTAACTCTTGAGAGTGTAAACATGAAACCAAATGGACCCGCAAGGGTCCATTTGGTTTCATTTTTACATTCTCAAGAGTTACATCTGGTTAACCAACTTTCCATCATTTAGCCTGGGGGCCACCTGGAACCCTCTCAAGGACCACTGGTGGTCCCCGGACCGGGACCACTGGTTGAAAACCAATGTCCTAAAGCATTAAGCCACTCCAGGTAGCAGAATTTATCCCTGGGATAAAATCCACGGTAACCTGCGACCTGGAGTGGCTTATTGCTTTTCTAAAACGGTTACAATCATGGCAACATGAAAAGTGCCAATTCATAATAATCAACAATAGCACAATGTCGTCCGTAAGCTAAACTAAGGTCTCCGAGGCACTTGCCCATCGGGCAAGGGCAAGTCAGGTTCTACTTGCCCTCAGGTCATGGTCACTTGCCCCCAAAATATATCGTAAAGTTTACGTTCTACTTGGGTGCTTTAAACACAGGGCTTGACACTAACACTTGCCCGCTTGCCCGGGGCAAGTAAAAAAAATGGTGGGGCAAGTGAAGACTGCTACCTGGTTGCCCGATCGGGCAAGTGTGCAACTTAGTGCGCTATAACACAACACAAGATAAATTTGTCTTGAAGGTGGTCATTGCGACCTGGGCTAATTAAGATGAATTTTAACTCTTGAGAGTGTAAAAATGAAACCAAATGGACCCGCAAGGGTCCATTTGGTTTCATTTTTACGTTCTCAAGAGTTACATCTGGTTAACTTAACTGGAGACCACCTGGAACCCTCTCAGGGACCACTGGTGGTCCCCGGACCGCCTGTTGAAAACCCCTGGTTTAAAGCACCCAAGTAGGAAGTAAACTTACGGTAAATGCAAAATTTACAATATATTTTTGAGGGGCAAGTGACCACCATGACCTGAGGGCAAGTAGAACCTGACTTACACTTGCCCGATGGGCAAGTGCCTCGGAGACCTTAGTGTCAACCCCTGAAACATATCCTTTCGCAGTCAAAGACTATGTTTTGTTTAAGTCACAATCAGCTACATAACTTGTAAATCAGTGGTTGCCACATCTGGTCACGAACTCAGGGGTCTGTGACCCCAGCAAAAGTAGTTTGAAAACAAATGGACCTGGGAGAGAGATAGGAGACATAGCTAGAAAGCCAGTAATTTTAGCTCATGTTTTACCTAAAATTGGAATAAATTGTAACATGGGATTTTTCTTCACAGATCATTTCTTTGAGGTCTCCAGAACAACATATTAAAAGTCCCGAAAAATCCCAGTTGCGCAAATATGTTTAATTTCATAAAGTAATAGAATACATAGGCTCCAATGGAGTGATAGCCCCGCCCCCTCCTATACAAACCCATTATAACTTAAAACTCCAGTTTAACCATGATGGATTATTCAAAAACAACCCATCTTTTTTCTGGTGACTGATATTGTCCTCCTAATACGTGAGAGGACCATGGAATTTCATTCACAGGTTTCAGTTATTTTTAAAATATTGTTTTGGAAAATGTAGCTGCCTCCATATCTGGCTATGCCCATCCAAATGAATATTAAAATAAATAAATAAATGAAACCTGTAAATGAAATTCCACTGCCCTCTCACATATTAGGAGGACTATATCAGTCACCAGAAAAAGGTGAGGGCAGTGGAATTTCATTTACAGGTTTCATTTATTTATTTTTTTAATATTCATTTGGATGGGCATAGCCAGATATGGAGGCAGCTACATTTTCCAAAACAATATTTTAAAAATAACTGAAACTTGTGAATGAAATTCCATGGTCCTCTCACGTATTAGGAGGACAATATCAGTCACCAGAAAAAAGATGGGTTGTTTTTGAATAATCCATCATGGTTAAACTGGAGTTTTAAGTTATAATGGGTTTGTATAGGAAGGGGGCGGGGCCATCACTCCATTGGAGCCTATGTATTCTATTACTTTATGAAATTAAACATATTTGCGCAACTGGGATTTTTCGGGACTTTTAATATGTTGTTCTGGAGACCTCAAAGAAATGATCTGTGAAGAAAAATCTCATGTTACAATTTATTCCACTTGAAAATCTATTTTGCCTGAACTAATAGCTAGAAAGCAGGGAAAGATGCAGAGCACAATTACCACCATCAAGACAAATACATCTCGTGTTGTGTTATAGTGCACTAAGTCGCACACTTGCCCGATCGGGCAACCAGGTGGCAGTCTTCATTTGCAACCAGGTAGCAGTCTTCACTTGCCCCGGGCAAGCGGGCAAGTGTTAGCGTCAAGCCCTGGCTTTTTGGTGGCTTTTTAAACTGTCACGTGACGGTGACTAACCAATCAGAATTAGGTATTGGCACTAGCAGTGTCTCCGAAATCCTAAAAACTGTTCACTGGAGTGGGGAAATAAACAACAATGTTGCTATATTAGTGGTGCTCAGAAGACAACATATCCATTTGGCCATGCAGCCACATCTCAAAATGGGGCCTTTTGCTTGTAGATGGCCTATTTTCAGTACATGTGACCTGCTTATATGGAAAACTGAATTGAGGAATCCAAGTGATTGAAATCAGTTATGGTGGACTGAGAATGTGTGTGTGTGTGTGTGTGTGTGTGTGTGTGTGTGTGTGTGTGTGTGTGTGTGTGTGTGTGTGTGTGTGTGTGTGTGTGTGTGTGTGTGTGTGTGTGCGCACGCACGTATTGAAGACGGTGACCTCCATATGTTCATAACCTTTGTATTGATATGAAGGTACAAATTGTGTTTTCTTGTTATATTGCATTTCTTGCAGTTCTGTTCTTGCTTTGGCAATGTCAACATATGTTTTCTCATGCCAATAAAGCCTTTTGAACTGTACTTAATTGTGTGTGTGTGTGTGTGTGTGTGTGTGTGTGTGTGTGTGTGTGTGTGTGTGTGTGTGTGTGTGTGTGTGTGTGTGTGTGTCGTGCCTTGTGGCCACAAGCCTGCAGAGAACTGCAAGTGAAACCGGGAAAAGTACTATTCTAATAAAAATGTAAAATATTTGAAATAGCAAAACTGTTTGCATTTCTCCTAACGCACACACAACACTTCCAAAACTTTTTCATCTCAAGAACCGACAAATCAATATTTATTAGGCTGTGTACCCTTCATTTGAAAACATAATGCACCCTGAACCCTGATTTTTCTTTTTACATATCTACAGTACATTCATATCTACAGTATTTCATCGGAATTATTAGGCTACAGAACAAATGGATCCATTGGGGTCCGTCTATCTCTAAATTAAGTAGGCCCTGGAACTCCTTCAAGTACGCCTAGGGGTCCCTGGACGACACTTTGGGAACCTATGTTATCATGATGCCATATGACAAACCCATGGCCCTGTGACTCCACACGCACGTACGCACGCGCACACACACACTCCAAAGTAACACCAACTTACTGGACCCCTAAAAGGTCCCAAACTCTGAGTATGCGCAAATGGAACCAAATGGACCCTTACAGGTCTGTAACTGACGCAGTAGGCCTACAAATCGAACCAAATGGACCCTTATAGGTCTGTAACTGACACTGTAGGCCTACAAATGGAACCAAATGGACCCTTACAGGTCTGTAACTGACACTGTAGGCCTACAAATCGAACCAAATGGACCCTTACAGGTCTGTAACTGACACTGACAACTTAGCTGGGTTCCAGGTGGTCCCCAGCTAAGTTGGTTAACCAGATGTAACTCTTGAGAGTGTAAAAATGAAACCAAATGGACCCTGGCGGGTCCATTTGGTTTCATTTTTACACCCTGAAGAGTTAAAATATTCATCATGTGAATTAGTCCTAATCTGCACAACTAGAAGATTTATGGTCATGGACAGAAGCAAAGGAAATCTTTAGTTTTGGGGGGTCTGAGGGGCTAAAATGTCATCAAATGGTGGTCCGTGGCTCAAATGCTGAATAAATGGTGGTTCCTCGTGTCAAAAAGGTTGAAAACCCCCGCTGCAGGTCTGCTACTCTTGACAGCATACAAGAATCAAATGTAAACCCTTCTAGATCTGTAACTCAGAGTGTACATTACAAATGTAACCAAATGCACCCTTACAGATAAATGTAAACACTCTCTCTCCCTCTCTCTCTCCCCCCCCCCCCCCTCTCTCTCTCTCTCTCCTTCTCTCTCTCCCTCTCTCTCTCTCTCTCTCTCTCTAACCCTCTGGTCCAAGTTATGAAGAATAAACACCAGCAGAAGTGTTGCGTTTTTAAGTCCCTGCGGTGTGTGAGAGAGAGAGAGAGAGAGAGAGAGAGAGAGAGAGAGAGAGAGAGAGAGAGAGAGAGAGAGAGAGAGAGAGAGAGAGAGAGAGAGAGAGAGAGAGAGAGACAGAGAGAGAGAGAGAGAGAGAGAGAGAGAGAGAGAGAGAGAGAGAGAGAGAGAGAGAGAGAGAGAGAGAGACAGAGAGAGAGAGAGAGACAGAGAGAGAGAGCAATAATATCACACTGAACACACGCAGAGTGCCAGCCGGGGTAGTCGTAAACAAGCAGTTGTTTGTAGCCTACACTACAGTACTACTTACCGACCGTCTTCTGTTCTACACGCCGTCTGGTAGTTGATATTATTATCCATTGTTTTCACCAGCCGAGAGTCCAACTGTTGTGGTGACTGCAGTCATGTCAGGTGGTGTATGCTGTGGAATACAAGTGTGTGTGGTGTGGTGTGTGTTCGTTCTTTCCTTCCTCCTCTCTTCCACCTCCTCCTGAGTCCTCTCTTCTCTCTCCCTCTCTCTGCAGTGACTTGCCCCGCCCAGAGCCTTAGCGTATCAATTATATAAACGGAGTTACGCAAACTCCGTTCACTTCATGGGGCCAGTTCAATGGCAGCTCTTCACCATAGAGTTCCACTGAGAAAGGGGACGACAACAAATAGGGACAACTTACGTCCTGGATTGACCTCCCGGAAGTCGGCAGAAATGCATTGGCAACAGTCAGGCAACACAACAGTCCTGATCTTAAATACCTTTATTTTTAGATCGTTTTGTAAGCAAGTACAGCAAACATTAAAGAGACTTTGTGCACTACTTTGACGCAGTTGGCATGTCATGTTGCATTTGCGCCCAATGCTTTTCAAACTTCAGTTTGTACCAGCGCTCCGTTTCTGAACCCTCCAATATCGCAATTCTGACACTAGATGCTCTGGCAGTGACTTGCTCCGCCTCCCTCTGACATCATCACAGCCTCCGTGAGGCTCTGAGAAATAAAATAAAATAAAATAAAATAAAATAAAATAAAATAAAATAAAATAAAATAAAATAAAATAAAATAAAATAAAATAAAATAAAATAAAATAAAATAAAATAAAATAAAATAAAATAAAATAAAATAAAATAAAATAAAATAAAATAGGCCCCTGGCGTCATAAGGAAAACATCCGCACACTGTCTTCAAATAAACAGTGGAAAACTTTAATCAAGGAGCACTGAGTTGTGCCTGAATTGTAAGCTACTAGAAATCCCCAAGCTGTTATTAAAAAAATCAATCAAGCAACCAATCCATCAATTAAGGAATCTAACAGTCGATAATTAATCAATCCGGTTTTCCTTCAATCCTAGGCTGGGCTGGACTGCAGCCCTCTGCCACCACCTAGTGGATACCATGTGTACCCTTTGAATTGAATTGAATTGAATTGAATTGAATTGAATTGAATTGAATTGAATTGAATTGAATTGAATTGAATTGAATTGAATTGAATTGAATTGAATTGTGTACTTTACCTGACTATGACCATGCCACAGGGGCGCATCTAGGCATAGGCATGCGGGGGCAATGCCCCCCTAAATACCCAGTCTGCCCCCCAAACACGATGCCATGCAAAACAACCCAAGATATTTCAAATTAAAGTGCTTATATTTAAAATGATTTGAAACACTACTACTGCTACTAACTACAATTTTGGCATCACTAAACCAACAGCATTTCATCATTGAAAACAGAAAACTCTCTGAGTCAGACCTTTAGCTTTATGCATGCTGTTGCAACTTCAACAACAACTGATGTTATTATTGATGCTTTACTTGACTAATAAAAGTCCTGTAACCGAAAATGGTATGGGTGCGACTTCATCGCCCGTGGCGCGAAGCGACGCGGGCGATGAAGCCGCCCCCATACCATTTTTTCTTGCCTCTCCAACATGTTATCTTCCCCCCTCAAATGGCACATGTTACATCCGCCCCTGCCATGCCATGGCCATGATCATTGATTGATTGATTGATTGATTGATTGATTGATTGATTGATTGATTAATTGATTCAATCACACAAAATGGCAAATGGAAAAATATATCATCAGGGAAAAAGTGCACAGTAGCCTATAAAAACATCACACCTGCGTGAAGTGAGTGGTGCAACTCCACGTGGGGGTCCTTGGGGGGGTGCCCTTGTCAAGCCGCCCCTTGTTCAAACATATTCGGGTTTCCCAGATTGTGTAAATTCCAGATAAATAAACCGATCCGGCCTAACTGCAGCACCCAAATATGGTTGATGACATCACATTTACATCATGGTAACATATTTTTTAAATCTGTGATATGCCAATGTCAATGGATTATGCCGGGGGTCATTCTCTCTACTTGTGAGTACGGCAGCATCTTTTGTAGTAAACGGATCAACAGCATAAACAGAAACCCTAAACCTAAGTTACCTTTGCTCACCCAAGCAATAACAATCCCACACAACCTCAGATTCATTGCTACAAAAACACGCCGTTCTACAATAATTCGCAGACCCTGATCCAGGCTCCAAACAGTGACCGAAGGTGTATTTGGGCCATATGAGATCTAAAATGCAAAGTGAGCCGTCCCCGGTGGCACCATCGATGGAAGCAGTTCCCCAGAACCTGGTGGTGCCACCAACAAAACACAGCTTGTCCAACACCCCCAGACCAGCGGCAACCACGGCCGGAGGGAAGGTCAGAATCAAAACATGTCTTAAATTCCCCCCTTACCCCGGGAAGGTTAGACAACAGAGGCGATTTGAGAGATTCAGTCGAGGAGCAAACAAAGTAAAGCGTTATATCAAGGAGTGGGCTCTTTTAGCGGGCGTTGGCTCTGTTCCCTCTTGGCTACTGGGATACCTCAATAACAGGAAGTGTGGTGACAAAGTGAAGGCAGTTGTCCCCTCCTGGCGACTTGGATACTACACGGAGTGGGCTCGCGCGGTAAAGAACATTGTTCCCTCGCTACAGCAAGTCGTTCCCTCGCTACAGCGCTACTGTAAGGGCAGCGCTGAAACGGTGAAGGGCATTGTCCCCTCACTACCTGCATTCATCAAGAATAGGGAGTTTGTTGGCAGAGTAAAGAGCATTCCCTCCTCACTACGGGCATACTGTGATAACAGAGGCAAGGAGGACTTGAGAAGCAGACAAAGACCTCATCATGTCCAGTCTAAACCCTATGCCAGGAGTAAACAGCAGCGGTGGCAGTTGGGCCGGATCTGTCAACTAACAGACGTGGTGTCTGGCCGGATCAGTCGACTGACAGAGACAGCGGAAAAGCTTTTCTCCAACCTGAAAGCCTGTATACCACCAGACCTCACCTGGGTTCGGGGTTCGCTCATCACAGCCTCTATATGGGACATTAGGAATGCGGAGAGGACTGGCAACCAGTCCTACAAATGTCCAGAAGACTGTGATGAAGAGATGGAGGTGTTAGCAACTGCCAATGAGCCTTCAGTAGAACCGGAGCGCTCCACAGCCTCAGCCTTGAGTACACCCATAGAAAAGATTGGCCACTCTCCATCGAGCAGAAAGCTGACGGCTCCCAGCATTACAACAGTGCTGTGTCCTACCAACAGTGGCCCAGAGAAGTATGATGGATCGTGCAAACAAGACGAATCTCTCAAGGAGAGCTCGGAGAAGAACTTCCAACTTCCAACAGAGCACATGGCCTCCAGCAACATCTTCTCCCAGCCTGTCTCGGAACCAGAGTACTTCAAAGTGATAGCAGAGATGAAGAAGATTCTGGACGACTTGGTGAAGTGTGAAGATGTCAAAGATGTGCCCTCCAAGACGGCAGTATCAATACCCCACCTCTGGTCCAATAGAACTCACCGCCGCACAGTGCAGAACTACAGCCAGCTGGGAGATTCACTCTTCTATCCAGGAAAGACTCGCTATGGCGGAGCGGCTGCGGCGAGAAGTGCCCGTCCATGTTTTAGTGCACCTTACCAGTCCCGTGTGAAGAGGGAGATGATAGCCACACCTGCAGCTAGATGCATGCTACAGTCCCTGTCAGCATATGAAAGGTCCAACCAGGTTGCTGATAAGTCCCGGTCAGCATACGAAATGCCCAACCAAGTGGCGGATAAGTCCCTGTCACCATATGAAAGGTCCAACCAAGTGGCGGATAAGTCCCTGTCACTATATGAAAGGTCCAACCAAGTTGCGGATAAGTCCCTGTCACCATATGAAAGGTCCAACCAAGTTGCTGATAAGTCCCTGTCACCATATGAAAGGTCCAACCAAGCGGCCGATAAGTCCCTGTCAACATACGAAGTGTCCAACCAAGTTGGCGAGAAGTCCCTGTCAACATACGAAGTGCCCAACCAAGTTGCCGAGAAGTCCCTGTCAGCATACGAAATTTCCAACCAAGTTGCAGAGAAGTCCCTGTCCAACCAAGTTTCCGATAAGGAGCCCCCTCATATGCTGTTTACATTTGCCAAGCCTATCAGCAAACGATTCCTCACTAGTCCTGCATCCGTTTTCTCATCTGATGCAGCCGTTGCCCCTACAGCAAAGATGAATCCTTCCTTGTTGAATGAAAAGCTACAGTCTCTCATCACAGCAGGAGAAAAGTTACCCCTGAACAATAGCACCGGAGAGATTGAGGGACCAATCAATCCAGCCAAGTCCCGGGAGGAACGCAGCTGGCAGCCTGCAGAGCAAAACATCCAGTCCCTTCCTTCTCCCAACGTTAGTGACACGGGACCAGCGCCCATGGTTGGAAGGGACTCTCTTCAGAATGATACCGCCAGCATCTCCAGAGGTATAGCTTCCAGTGCTCCTAAAGCAAAGATTGATTATTCCATACTGAATGGAAAGCTGCAGGCAAAGATTGATTCTTCCATGCTGAGTGGAAAGCTGCAGACTCCCATCACAACAGGAGAAAAGTCACCCACAAACAATAGCACTGGAGAGATTGAGGGAGAAATCAATCCAGCCAAACCTCTGGAAGAATGCAGCTTGTGGGGTACAGAGCAGAACAGCCAGCCTCCTTCTCCCAATGTTAGTGACCCAGGACCACTGCCCACGGTCGAACAAGATTCCCTTCAGCATGAACACGACCTCCCTGCCAGAATTACCTCCTACCTGTCCACCATCAGAGATGAAGTGGCCGCGGCACCGAATGTCCCTGAAAACTCCCTTCAAAACAGCACCTCCAACGACAACAACCCAACAACCACACCCGCCAAAGGACCTGTCAAAGCTAAGGAGCAGCCCACACTTGTAGCAAAAAGCGGCGTCTTTATGTCAAGTGGAAAGCTGGCAAGTCCCATCATGACGGTGGTGAGGCCTCATACAACTAACAGTGGCACAAAGGAACTTGAGGGACCTTTAAAACCATCGCAAAATGCTCAGCCCCTTCTTCCTCCTAAAGACAGTGCACCATCCCCTGTCGACAAGACCCATTCTACCCCCCGGCCTGCCAAGTTCATCCTGAGAAGGCCTGTCTTCAATCTCGGCCGGCCGGGGGAATCAGAGGACACAAAGAGTTTGCAGACTCCTGTCTCACAACCCTCCTCCAAAACCCTAGAAAATAATGTATTCATGCGTGTTAGGTGACAAGGCATTTGGACACCTTAGGAGCTGCTCCTGCCATGTACCTGCATTTGATTAAACTTCTTCCCCAACACGGCAAGCTCCAAAAATATAATTCTGTCTTTTTTTTGCTCCCTCCCTCTGTCTCATCAAAAGTTCTGGTATAGCCTACATACAAGACTAATCATGATGTCAAATAACAGATCTGCAAGCCCACAGTCAAATAACAGATCTACAAGCTCACAATGTGTCACTTCACACAAGTGGTCAGTGTTCAGTGCTTTGTCCCTCGGGGTACTCTGATTGGCCCGTTTAGGTCATGATGTATTGTGATGTAAGTAAAAAACCTTACAGCTGATGGCATTAGTGTGGCCATGGCCTACTTGTGCGCTGCGTGCAAGTTTGCACTCTACCAAATGATGATCTAGTGATATGTAGCCTAGTGTTGGGAGCAGATATAAAAAAAAACATAAATGCCTCATTGCCGGCAAGTGCAGTGCTTTTTTTTTTAAACAAATCTTTACAACAGTCATGATGACATAAAAATAATACATTTGAAATTTCCAATACAAAATAAGACAAACAAACACAAGCAACAAAGCTATTAATGCAACTAGAACTACACTCGTGCCAACTTGTGCATTACACACAATGATGCCATGGCCCACTTGTGCGCGAGCAGAGCGAGACAAACTTTTATTGTCAATGGCATTTAATATGTTGTTGGCATTTTATGGCATTTAATGTTGTTTTGCAGACATTACATGTCTTTTGTCAGTGGAGACAACAGCTGTATACGTAAGAGGGGTTATAGCGCCCCTCAAAAATAGCCAATGAAGCGAGCTTTTAGAGGCCTCAAACTCATACACTGCACAGTTGAGTTTCGATCCATGAAAGGCCCTAGCTAGTTTGACCCTGTCCACATGGTGGCGCTGCTGTTCAAGGTCAACATGACAACTGTACTGATCCCACACACCTCGCAGCAGGGACGGATATAACATGTCCCATTTGGATTTGGGGGGCAAGAGAACGCGTTGGAGGGGCAAGAGAAAATGGTATGGGGACGGCTTCATCGCCCGTGGCGCGAAGCGACACGGGCGATGAAGCCGCACCCATACCATTTTCAGTTACAGGACTTTTATTAGGCAAGTAAAGCATCAATAAGTTGTTGTTGAAGTTGCAACAGACACGCAGCATGCATAAAGCTAAAGGTCTGACTCAGAGAGTTTTCTGTTTTCAATGATGAAATGCTGTTGGTTTAGTGGTGCCAAAATTGTAGTTAGTAGCAGTAGTAGTGTTTCAAATCATTTTAAATATAAGCACTTTAGAAATATCTTGGGTTGTTTTTGCATGGCATCGTGTTTGGGGGGGCAGACTGGGTATTTAGGGGGGTATTGCCCCCCCCATGCGGCCATGCCCATGCCTAAATCCGCCCCTGCCTCGCAACCATGGGGTGTGAAGGTAGGGGCGCTCTCCCTCGTACATCATCATACATCATCTCATTCCGTGCTCAGCCAATAAACCATGCCAGAAACGCACAAGGCTGTGCATGCAGGATCGAGGGCTAGCACCCCTCCAAATAAATAAATGACCGTCCAGTTTCCCTTTGAATGAACCTTGAATGAATGAATGAATGAATGAATGAATGAAATGTTTATTGACAGAGATTAGAGTTACAGTACAAGTCAAGTACACACTGCAACAAAACTGATAACAGCTTGGAGAATTACAGTACAATTCAAGTACAACTACATCAAATCTGACAGAGCTGATTGGACACACTAGTTAAGCATACGCTTGTTTACAATAGTGGCATGAATGAATGAACAATAAACAAACAAACAAACAAACAAACAAACAAACAAACAAACAAACAAACAAATAAATAAATAAATAAATAAATAAATAAATAAATAAATAAATAAATAAATAAATAAATAAATAAATAAATAAATAAATAAAAATACATGTAAATAGATAAAATTTTGAATGAGAACAGTATAGGTATGTGTAAGGAGAGTCGCGCGCGCGCGCACACACACACACACACACACACACACACACACACACACACACACACACACACACACACACACACACACACACACACACACACACACACACACACACACACACACACACACTTGCAGGTCTCCTCCCACATGCAGTGTGAGAGAGCCTGGTGTCTGACAATCAGGTTAGTCCACCTACAACTCCCACCAACCACCAAAACTGCAACTAGTGTTACAGGTAATGGGAGTGGCTGATGGAGAAGGACAATAGCTTTTCTGGTCATTTTAAATCGTTTTCTTTCTTCGCATGTATGTTGAGATTGTGGTCTGTCGTTCTGGGAGTGACATGAAGTTAGCGCAAGACCACAGATAAGTATTTAGGTTTGTTTTAAGTAGAGAAGTTTAATGTAGCCTACTTCAAAATATAACTAGCATGTACGAGGCATTATTCAAAGTAGCATAATTAACTTAATCTAACTCTGGGGAGAACTTCTGACAGGCTGAAGAGTGAATAACGTTTAACCTTTAAATTGGATGGATCTTTCTTATTTTCACCTGGATTCCTCTCACTCTTGGATGTCAACAGCGTAAGATTTGTATCGTTTTTACCCAACAACCAACGTAGGCTATTATAAAAAAAAAGGAGGCTTAATAAGGATACTAGTTGATTTTTCTTTGCTATCACGCGTCTTGGACATTGATCACCACTAACAGCATGATCTCCAGGAGCAATAACAGTAGCGCGTCTTTTTGCGCGCTCGTCCTGCTGCTATGCTGCTGCTGCCTGCGTGTTGCGCGATGCGAGCTGGGTCAGGGGGGTCCGGGGGGTCCGGGGGGAGCCTGGACACCACTCCCGCCACACACGTGGTGTCCGTGCTGCCCGTCCCGGGGCCGGGGTCCGGCGGCGGCGGACCGCAGGCCTTCCCCAACGAGGAGAAGGCCAACCTGCCGGTGTTCACCATGGACTACCCGCGCGTCCAGGTCCCCTTCGAGTTCACACTGTGGATCCTGCTGGCGTCCTTTGCTAAAATCGGTATGTAACGTGTAATGAATGATATCGTAGTTAGTAACTGTGTCTATCAATTTTAGTTTCACAAATCGAAGTAGGCTATAGCCTGTTCAATGGTAAACAGAAAACACATCGCAGTGAGGGCCGGATCTAGGCATGGGCATGGGCGGGCAATCATGCCCTAACTATTTAAACTACAGTTGTGGCACCACTAAACCATCAGCATTTCATCACTGAAAACAGAAAACTCTCTGAATCAGACCTAGCCTTATGCATGCTGCGTGTCTGTTGCAACAATAACTGTTGTTATTATCGATGCTTTACTTGTCTAATAATGGAAGTCCTGCAGCCGAAATTGGTATGGGAGTGGCTTCATATTGGTAACGAGTAACGAGTAACGACCAATAGTGATTCTTTCCACTGCAAAACGATATACTGTATACAATTGCATATTTGTGCAATCTATTTAGCAATTTTAAGGAAACACTTATTTCTATCCAATAGCCTATAGGCCTAATCATTTTCCATTTAAAAACTGCACTATCCACATGTTCACAAAATGTTTGAACATGGGAAAATGATCTAGGCCTATTACCTACATATTTAATATGTAATAGATTTGCTTGTGTAGGCTGCCTACAGTGCAAGGTAGAACTACTTTGTTGTTACAAATGTCAACATTAAAATGTAGGCTAGACCAGGCCTGCTTAAAGTGCTAAAAGTAAAAAATACTCATTTTGCTGTAGCCTTCTTCACATTTCACAAGTTCAAACACTAACATATTCCATATT
>CM076988.1:26856731-26866731 GCA_039105355.1 Benthosema pterotum | reverse complement strand
CTTATTGAGTGAAAAATTCTGTATTTATGAAAGAAAAATGGGTCACCCATGTCACCCATGCTTTACTTATAGAAGGCAAGTATAGTGTTTTCAGGCATATTTGTCTTATTAGCCAGGGATCCTTTTTAAAAAAAAACGTTGTACCCTGTCCCCATGCACCTCCTCCTCCCCTGCAGCATCGTGGTGTCTGCCATCACCATGAAGTACTACGTGGAGGAGAACGTGGCCCAGCGCTCCTGCACCACCATCCGCCACGTGGTGAAGATGCTGGCCTCCATCTCCGAGACCCTGGTCTTCTTCTTCCTGGGCGTGGTCACCATCACCACCGAGCACGAGTGGAACTGGGCCTACATCCTGTTCACGCTGCTGTTCGCCTTCGTCTGGAGGTTCCTGGGTGAGTGTCCAGGGCCGGATCTAGAGGGGGGGGGAGGGGGGCAGGGGTGCATGGGCAGAGCCCCACCCAAACGTGCATCCTGCCCACTGTAGCGGACATGGCAGAGAGATGGCCAGTTCCAGAAAAATCTGGTACGTCAAAGAAGTAACTGGTCAAGTGACTGACCCAATAGAAAAGGTAATATCAGTGGTTTTCAACTAGTGGTCGTCCGGGGACCACCAGTGGTCCTTGAGAGAGTTCCAGGTGGTCCCCAGTCTAAATGGTGAAAAGTTGGTTAACCAGATGTAACTCTTTGAGAGTGTAAAAATGAAACCAAATGGACCCTTGGTTTCGTTTTTACACTCTCAAGAGTTAAAATATTCATCATCTGAATTAGCCCAAGTCAAGACAACTAGTGAATGTAGGAAATTAATTGACATTTTGATCTGTATGTGACTGATCTGTATGACTGTCCAGCCTGGAATTGTGGACAAAAGCAAAAGAAATCTTTAGTTTTGGGGTCTGTGGGGCTAAAATGTCATAAGATGGTGTTCCGTGTCAAAAAGGTTGAAAACCACTCCTTCATATAAAAACTTTGGAGTTGCGTAAAAATGAAACCAAATGGACCCACAAGGGTCCATTTGGTTTCATTTTTTGTTTTTTTGGGGACCACTGGTTGAAAACCACCGTCAGGAGGAAAAATGGTGAAAAACGAGGGTTTTATCTCTGGCGCCTGTCAACCAATTTCGCCCCCAACTCACCAGCCAAAAAGCACTAGATTTTCCGCCAGGAGATGTTCACTAATTTTGGCGCTAGGGGGGGTCTGGAAAATAGCTAAATATAGCACCAAACGCGCCAAGTTGGCAACACTGCTCTGTGTGTGTGTCTGTTTACTCTATATTGGTGAAATAGCCCCCTCTCCCTGTTGATACGCTAAACATAGTGTAAACATGTGTACAGGTGTAGAGCCTCGGTCTCCAGGCGAGTGGATGCACCACTCAAAAATACAAAGTTAGAATGTTCAACACCACCACTGTCTGCAGAGACACAGACTAAATAGTACCTTCAGGCAGACAGGTGTTGTGTACTGAATGATTTCCTGGTGTAGAATTTACATTACAGGCGTTTCCTTTTCCACCTCATCCATACTTTACTTACTGCATGCCAGCAGTGCCCACACTTTTTTTTCTGTCACTGTCATGTGATCTACCTGCACACACAGCCTGTGTGATCTACTGCTAGATTACCATATACCTTTTGGGCAGCCCTGCTGTATGCAAACGATGTGGATGCGACGTTTCCTCCTACACATTTAGA
Organism: Benthosema pterotum; assembly: GCA_039105355.1. Classification (NCBI taxonomy): domain Eukaryota; kingdom Metazoa; phylum Chordata; class Actinopteri; order Myctophiformes; family Myctophidae; genus Benthosema; species Benthosema pterotum. The sequence goes on along the minus strand of CM076988.1, from coordinate 26,865,041 downwards.
AAACCGAACATGTTTTGAATCAGAGGGAGAGGAGGATAGGGAGTGTGTGTGTGTGTGTGTGTGTGTGTGTGTGTGTGTGTGTGTGTGTGTGTGTGTGTGTGTGTGTGTGTGCGCGCGCGTGCGCGTGCACCTGTGCCTGTGCCTGTGCCTGTGCAGAGCCAATGAATGAAAGTATGACACTTCACAATGTGAACTTTGTGTAACTATAATTGATTTATTTCTATTCTTAACTGATTACTAAATGACCCAGGGGTATGGCTGGGTCATTATGCTTACCTCTGACATCTTTTCCAGCAATTTCAAATAGCAACAACAAATGACAGCAAATAACAACTTGTGCCTTGCCTTAAAGTCAGTGGCGTTTCTAAGCAATTTGGAGTCCTAGGCAAGATTTTCTCCTGTAAAATCTCCTGTAAAATAGCGCCCCGCAAGGGATAAAATTATGAACTATTTTTAAACAAACATTATAAGTGTTTTAAATGTTCAATTCTAGTTATAGAGGACAGGTATAATCTATTTATCCATATGAGGCTTTTAAAGCATGTCTGGTGGTCACCCCCCTCCCCTCTCCAACCTCCTCTCCTCGCCCCCCTCCCCTCATGGCGCCCTAGGCAACTGCCTAGTCTGCCTAGTAATGGCAAAAACGCCCCTGCTTAAAGCCCCTAGTAAGTGTTGTAGACGACTAGTGACATTCTTCTGACTAACCCTCTCCCCTCCCTCTCCTTGCAGGGGTTCTGGTGCTGACCCAGATCGTCAACCCCTTCAAGACCATCTCCTTCACCTACAAGGACCAGTTTGGCCTGGCCTACGGTGGCCTGCGAGGAGCAATCTGCTTCGCCCTGGCCTTCACCCTGCCCAACACCATCAACCGCAGGGAGCTGTTTGTCACCGCCTCCATCGCCGTCATCATCTTCACTGTCTTCATACAGGTACGCTCAGTGTTGTAGTGGGACTTTTAGAAGTGTGGGGTGCGCCACTTAAAGGGGAATTCCATCCATTTTCTTTTTTTTTCTGAGAGTGTACAAATGTGAACCAATTGGTTCACATTTGGTTCCATTTGTACACTCTCAGAAAAAAGGAAACTCATGAACTTTTTTTTACCATGCCCACACAACATCTCTAAGGTATATTAGCATACCGGTAGTAAAATATTGAAAATGAGTGGAATTCCCCTTTAAGACACACTTGCATTTGCATGAGCATTTGTGTGCACCTGCGCAACACACATAAAGACAAGCTATTAAAACAAATACAGCATATTGAGAAAGATTGTTTACAATGCATAATTGTATCCATGAAAGTAAATGACGAGACAAAAAACATAGGCTTACTTTTGCCCCAAAACTATTTTAGATGTGAGAAGTGGGGGGACACCGTGTGTCCCCCGCGTCCCCCTGACACTACACCCCTGGGTGCTCCCACTCCCAAACCTTTTCATGTCAAGGAAGGAACCCGCGTAGGAGAAGCTTTTTATTCCACTAGCAGTGATTGTCAACCATTTTCATTTCAAGAGTTTCCCGGTTTGACTTTGAATTTTAGGCTATGGGCCATCCAATTTAACAGCTGAGAACCACAGTTTACCAGGGGGTTCATTTGGTTCCATTTGTACGCTCTCAGAAAAAAAGAAGCGTCTAAAGAAATCCATTGGTGAAATGTTAGTGGTTTTCTTCAGACCTCCATTTCTTGGGAACACAGAATGGGGGAACTTTTTTTTTTATCATGTCCACCCAGCACCTCTAGGGTATACTAATGACATATTAGAATGTTGAAAATGGGTGGACTTCCCCTTTAAACACATGCGTGTGTAATGTTCCAGGGCATCAGTCTTCGTCCTATCATCGAGTACATGAACCTCCGAAGGACCAACAAGGAGGTTCCGTCCATCAGCATGGAGATTCACAACAGGGTACAGAATTATAATACAGTTCATGTTGTGCTTCTTGCCTTGATTCTCATCGATATCTGTCATAAACATCCTTGCATTCATTTGTGTGTGTGTGTGTGTGCGTGTGCATGTGTGTGTGTGTGTGTGTGTGTGTGTGTGTGTGTGTGTGTGTGTGTGTGTGTGTGTGTGTGTGTGTGTGTGTGTGTGTGTGTGCGTGTAGCTGATAGAACACACCATCTCTGGCATTGAGGACCTGTGTGGACAGTGGAGTCATTACTACTGGAAAGACAAGTAAACAACTGCTCATTTTATTATATTGAAAGTAAACATATCCCATCCATTCTTGACACAAATAAGCTCTTGAGGATCTGCTAAATTACAAAATGTCACAGATGTGCAAAGAACTATAAAGTGATTATAAAAATTATAAAATGAACAGAGGCATAACAGTTGTGTCATTTTTGCTGTACAAGTACACATACACAGACAAGACCTGCACTTTAGAGTCTATCAGCAGTAGTTGCAGAAGTTTCTATATTTACAGTGCCCACCGAAACAACCCTGTTCAGTCCTCACTAGCGTCTTGACTTGTTCACTCTTATTTTCACAAAGTGTGTGTAAAAAGTGTGCAAAGTGCACAAGATTCCATCTTTTAAATGTTTCCACTGGGTATACAATTTCGGGAGCACCGCGCCGCGATTGCCTGAAAAAATGGCAATTTCCAGGGCAAGTTTACAAGCCTGGAACTCCCGCCTTTTGATAGACTCTCTGGAGCAGGGGTGCCCAAAAGGTTTCATTTCCAAGAGTTAAATTATATTTAAACATCTGATTTGCATAATTTGCCAGTTCTATTTCCCCATTGTGGACAAAAACTGTCAACTCAAACCTGAATACTGTTTTCAAACCTCAGTAGTAGCATATACTGTACAAGAAAACTTAAACACTATAACAGTAAGTAACACCATTACCACTATTTCAAAGTCAGACTTTCTTATGGGCCTTGAAATGGATTTTAATGGATCTTTATGTCTAGATCTTGTTGAGCCAGCCATTTTGAAAGTAGCTCTCAACCCAATAAAGTGTGGGCACCCCTGCTCTGGAGTATAGCTCGTGCCCAGGCTTTCAGTTCACAGCGCAGATGTAACCCTGGATATGTCCTCCTGTCTGTATTTCTCGGTGTTTCCTCCTCAAGGTTTAAGAAGTTCAACGACAAGGTGCTGAGGTTCATCCTGCTGAGGGACAGGAAGTCAGAGTCCAGCATCGTGGCGTTGTACAAGAAGCTGGAGCTACAGAACGCCATCGAACTGCTGGACACCACGGTGGGAGACATCAGCGCCGCGCCCTCTGTTGTCTCACTGCAGTAAGTACTACACCATCAGCGCCGCGCCCTCTGTTGTCTCACTGCAGTAAGTGACACTTGGCGGCGCGTAAACTGTGGCACCGGCCATGTTCCACTGGAAACCAGGGTTATAATAGTTAACTAAAGCTAACTAAAACACGAAAACTAAAATTCAAAAAACATTTGAGTTAACTGAAACTAACTAAAAATGAATCCAAAAAATGATAACTAAACTAAAACTGTAATGTGTGTTCAGAAAACTAACTAAAACTAACTGAAATTATACCCAAAATACCCATAGTTTTAGTTTTTATAAAGCCTTTAAATCCAAAATGTGTTGGTGACCAGCATGAGAAGATGCTTCTAGATCTTCTATCCACTACTGAGTTCCATAAACACTGGGGGTAAAAATTGTGTTCTTGTGAGAGAGTGCAATCATCCAATCTACTAAGAAACTCAAAGCTAGCGTTAGTTTACCAACCGTTTCTTACTTTGGCACATTTTTAATCCTATACCTGACAACCAAAGCACAGAAAAAATAAATAAAGTCTAAAAACTAACTAAACTAACTGAATAATAATAATAATCTCTTTCTCTCTGCCTCTCTCTTTCTCCTTGCCAGTGATGACAAAAAGGACAAGTCCAGATCCAAGAAGATGTTCATGGCGGCGGACATAAAGAAGATGCAACGCCTTCTGGCTACCAACATGTACAACATCCGTCAGAAGGTGAGGAGAACTGTTATATTGTATATACAGTGTATTGTAGTATATAAAACTACAAGAACATCACTGGCACTACATACAAATTTAGCTAGCTGCTGATTTAGTGTGTGCATGTATAGTTTTGTTCTATATTTCTCTTCTGAATGAGTCTGACTGACTGTCTGTTCATGTTGTCTGTCATTCCAAACCTCCCCAGACGATTGCGTACAGCACCAAACACAACCTGCCCGACAACACTAAAGCCAGGGAGATCCTGATTCGCCGCCACCACAGCGTCCGGAGGAGCCTGCGGTCGGGCGGGAGTGTCCGGGACTCTGTAAGTCACACTTTCAAAATGAAACTCCATTTCAAGCCCCCCTAGAAAGTTTGAGCTTTGAAATATAGTGGTGATGATGTTACTTACTGTTATAGTGTTTAAGAATAATGCACTTTATAATGAAAAATAGAGGGGGAGAATTGGAAGACTCTCTCCCCACTAGATGGTGCTAGTGGCACATGGTAAATAGTGTTCAAATAGTGTTGTGATGCTCCCACCTTGACACACAGCAGTGCTGGCTCTCTGCATTTTCCATAGCAAGGATTTCTTTTGATGAAGGGCCATTTAAGTGGAGCAATTTAAGGATCCTAAGTAGTTATTAGTTGGACATCTGGTTGCTTCTCACACTACAGGAAAATCTTATACCCTCTTGTAAGATTCTCTCAAACTCGCAAGATTTGATGGCATAATATATATATATATATATATATATATATATATATATATATATATATATATATATATATATATATATATATATATATATATAATGGCTTGCAGTCTCTCATTAACTAGCTCACAACACGTCATGTTGTGCACTTGTAGATTGGCTATTTTCACTACTTTATGACAACTCGTTTTCTAATTCATGAAATTTCTTTTGATTTTTCTTATATCTCTAGGCTATTTATTCAACAAATTATAAATTATATAAGATTGTTTGGTAATGTTTTTTGAAAATGCTTTTTTTTTATTATAATAACAAAATGTGGTAAACCAAAGAATTGCTTTACTCACAAAAATGTCTCTGCGACCCACAAATGTGCCGCAACCCGCTGTTTGGGAAACATTCATCTACACAGTAATTAGTCATAATTTGGTTGAAGTGAAACCTGTCATTTCTTTACACACCCTTGATGGTATGGCAGGGTCATACCTGACCCATCTGTGACCGCAGAAAGCAAAGGTCCTTTTCTCTTTGGCCTTTGGTCATAATATTTATGGCTAATTTTAGGCCAAATAGTGTTTTTTCTCCCACAAAACTTGAAATGGATTCAGTATAATGAAAACCAACTAGTTTGACATGTCACATGCTATTTAAAGCAGAATTACTTTTTAGGTATATTTGGCTTATTTTGCTTCCTATGTTATTTGATGGAGGCCAATTCTCCCTGCATTTTTGTGATTTACATGGGGGCTCAATTTGTTTTTGTTTTTTTAGCCTTCATAGGTGATAAATCCAATGAGAAACGGATCGCTCACATACGACCCAATTCGGAGGGATATTTGTGAATATTGAAATTTGACTGAAACAATGTTTGAGCGTTGAAACCTTTCTAACCAGCAGAGGGCGCCCAGCAGATCTCAGAGGTACTACTCTCTACAGCCAGGGGGCGATCTGGAGTCTGCATTCCCTCTCAGAAGATTATCCTCTAATGGTGGTGAGTTTATGGTCTGGAAACATCAGTGGTTCTCAATCAAGGTTCAAAGTTTTTATTTGTCACTCCAGTGTATGTCAGGACATATACAGGGATGAAATAGCGTTTCCATTTTCCACAGTGCAATAAGACAATAGACAGTGCAATAAGACAACAGTCAAGACAATAGACAGTGCAATAAGACAAAGTCGAGACAAAATATAGACGAGACAAACAATAGTGCAGCAGACCAGTAAAGTGCAAACTGTACACATAACTTGAGGTGAAGGTGCTAAGCTAACCAGGTGTGATAAAGTGGCAGTAGTGTGAAGCTAACAGACAGCTAGACAGGACTAGACAGGACATATACTATATACTACAACTATATATACTACAACTAGGAACTACAACTATAAATCTAAATACTATATACAAAGACTATATAAAGCTACAACTAAACAAAACTACAACATACAGCCTACAATCTATGGTCCCCGAGGGGATTCCAAGTGGTCCCCAGATAAATGATGGACCCTTAGAGATCTTTAACTCTTGATAGGGTAAAATGAAACTGTAATTTTATGCTCACAAGAGTTAAATTATTGTTGAACATCTGCATTCATTAATTTACAAGACGCCTGCAAAGCTGTAGTAAAATGAAAAATATGGTTTTTATGACTGTGGTCGTACCAAAATAATAGATATCGGTGTATTTTGAACAAAAACAAATGTGCTGCATGATTGATCTTGATTTCATTCACCTGCTTGAGTCCCAAAGCTCCACATTCCTCCAAACACAGGTGATTTTGATCACAGAACTGCTGTGTTTTTAGTCTCATTCAAGATGACATGCAGACAATGTAGTACTCATTTTTTATTTTTATTATTCTTATTAAGCCATTTTGGAGACCCCTCCTGGAGGAGGCATTTTGAGTGTGAATGCCTTTTGGTGTTCTAAGTATTATTGTTTACAAATAAAAATAGTGGAAATGTGGCTCAAATCTTTGAATATTCTATCACAGCTGAAGCATCAGCCCTGAAACATAGTTGTTGAACAATACAAGGTTTGGGAACCGCTGCTCCAACCAACTCGTTCTCACTCTAATCCTCTCACAACAGGCCAAGAAGACGCTGACCAAGTGGACCACCTTTCAGAGCGCCTGCGGCTCGGTCCCCCCCATCGCTCCTCCTACGCCAACGTCTCCTCGCGCTCCCTGGCCGTCCCGAGGAGGCTGGACACCGTCAGGGAGGCCGGGGCTGTGGCTGCCCCGGGACGGGGCAGGAAGGCACCAGTGCCCGTGCCCAGGAGGCGGCTCTCGGACCGCGAGACGGGCGGAGGAGGGGAGGACGGGGGAGCGGTCAGACCTCCACCTCTGCCACCACCCATCTCCTCTGGGAGGGTCCCGCCGGTTGCGGACCCCCAGGAGCCCACGGACAACGGGGTGGGAGACCCCTTACTGAGCCGCTCGTCATCGTCATCACAGGGGTCTCGACGGTCAAATCACCAGAGGCTCTGATGAGAGACTGTGTGTGTGTGTGTGTGTGTGTGTGTGTGTGTGTGTGTGTGTGTGTGTGTGTGTGTGTGTGTGTGTGTGTGTGCGTGTGTGCGTGTGCCTGTGCGTGCTTGTGTGTGTGCGTGTGTGTTTGTGTGTGTCATTGTTGCACACAGTGACTGTCATTCGGTGCTTTGGACGAATAGCCTATTTAAGATTGGTAGACCGTCCAACCTACAACGCCAGAAATGAATCGCTCTGTGCTCGATACATAAGCCTCGCGGCCGTCCTACGGCGGCAGAACGCAACTTTTGGCGTTGTGTTAACAACGTGGACGAGAGCTACGCTGTAGAGGAGCGTCAGCATGGAAACCAGAGACGCCAGTGGAAGAGGTGGATCCAGTCAGCGTCACCTGCTTTCTGAACTATGTAGGACTTCTGTTGCAACGGCGACGGACCACGCCTACCGTTCTAGTCCTGTCCAAGGCCTAGACACGGAAATTCTTCAACTTAAATTCCCTATTGTTGCACACAGTGAGAGTCATTCGGTGCTGTTGGACGAATGTCTTTATTTTTAATCGATGGCCTGCAGTGGTGGCCGATACGCAAGTGGTACTGTGAATGTGCGTTAGGGGTGGAACGATAGACTTACCTCACAATACGATACCCAAATCCATTTATAATGCCATTCTTAATTATGCTGCGATTCAATACGTCGATACATTGCATTTTTCCTTGTTTGCCACGAGGGAGGCGCAAGAAGCCGCCATTACACCTTTCTATGGAAGTGAACGGAGATGTCATAACTCTGTCTATACTCTAAGGCTCTGGGATTACCTCTGCATTATGGCGCAAGCCGACCTCTGAACCATGGGATGGTTTTTGTACTGGCTATTTGATTGGCTATCTGGTCTCTAGGCAACGCCACTACTGCTGATTGATTGGCTATCTCGGCAACCATCGGCTCATTTTTCCATGGCTCTCCGATACAAAAAAACATTCATAAAGCAATGTGCAGCTGCCAATTAAATGATGTGTCATTTCTTGTTGTGTATTTTCACATATTGGTTTTATACTTGTTTTTTTAATGTTTAACTGAGAATTGGTGGTGAGGAACAGTCTTTTGTGTTTTGATTGTCACTTGTTTCCCTTTTTTAAATTCGCTCGCAATCAACGTGTTTGTTTCCGCAATGAG
>CM076988.1:26836731-26851731 GCA_039105355.1 Benthosema pterotum | reverse complement strand
GTCCATTTGGTTTCATTTTTACACTCTCAAAGAGTTACATCTGGTTAACCAACTTTCCACAACTCTCTCAAGGACCACTGGTGGTCTCCGGACCACTGAATGAAAACCACTGATATTACCTTTCATTGGGTGGGCAAGATGCACCTTTGGGTGGGCCCTGCCCACCCTGGCCCCCCTGTAGATCCGGCCCTGACAGTATGCCAGATACATACAAACCTTGACGTTCCATACTTAATGGACTGCATCACATTGAAAATGAATGTAGTATAGTACGTCACGGAAAGCAAGTCTTTAGTCTACAAGACGATGTACTGCCACACTGTCTTTTAATATTGGAACTGTTGTGGCCTAGTGTCTATGAATGGTGTGCGTTATGTTATACGCACGTTTTCATAGCGGCACCATGCAGGCAACCTATCCAAGTTGTTTGGCGATGTGCACATTTGACACCACCTCCATGGATCTACCTACGTTACACAATCCACTTTCATAATCAATGTTTAATGACATGCACATACAAACCAACTGCTGTTTATTGTTTACAAGAACCCCCCCCCCCCCCCCCCCCACACACACACACACTTCACGTAGCTTCACTAGAAGCTACTCGAAACAAGTAGTGTAACTTCACTACAAGCTATTCCCAGAACAAATGTAGTAAGCTACACTACAAGCTACGGGAAAGTGTAGTTAAGCTATGTAGCTTAGCTACTTGTAACAAGCTACTGCCCATCACTGCTGAACGCTCTACTGCAGGAGTTTTCAACAGGTGGTCCGGGGACCACCAGTGGTCCTTGGGAGGGTTCCAGGTGGTCCCCAGGCTAAATGATGGAAAGTTGGTTAACCAGATGTAACTCTCTGGAGTTAAAATATTCATCATCTGAGTTAGCACGTTAAGTAGTCTGACACTGTTTTGTTTGCAAAATCCAGCCTGGAATTGTGAACAAAACCAAAATAATTCTTTAGTTTTAGGTCTCTGGGGCTAAAATGTCCTCAAATGGTGGTCCGTGGCTCAAATCGTGAATAAATGGTGGTCCCTGAGATGAGAAAGGTTGAAAACCCCTGCTCTACTGCATTGAATTTGTTTTATTTGTATTGTTGCCTGGTATACGGCAAACTAACCCTCAAAGATTTCTGGGAAAGGATTTCTCTACAAGTGGCAGATGTTTAAGAAAGCTTCCTCCCTCCTGGAGATACTGAACCATCCACTACAGTCTGAGTGTGAACTGGTGCCCTCAGGTCATCCACTGAGGATGGATGCCCACAACAAAGTTAATCGCTTCAGACTATCCTTCCTACCTGCTGCTATCAGGGGCGGATCTAGGCATGGGCATGGGGGGGGGGCAATGTCCCCCTAAATACCCAGTCTGACCCACCAAAGACGATGGCATGCAAAACAACCCAAGATATTTCAAATTAAAGTGCTTATATTTAAAATGATTTGAAAGACTACTACTGCTACTAACTAACTACAGCTGTGTCACCACTAAACCAACAGCATTTCATCATTGAAAACAGAAAACTCTCTGAGTCAGACCTTTAGCTTTATGCATGCTGCGTGTCTGTTGCAACTTCAACAACAACTGATGTTATTATTGATGCTTTACTTGACTAATAAATGTACCTGTAACATGTTCTCTTGCCCCCCCAAATGGGACATGTTACATCTGCCCCTGGCTGCATGCTATTCAGCTGCCGAACAACAAACAGCACCTTATGCCTCTTTGCACATTCGCCACTGTTGCACTGATGATACTTGAACGGAATGAACTGCTATCTGGATGTTTTAGTTTCCAGTTTCTGTGTTACATGTTGTGTGATGTTTTTTTTTTTTTTTTTTTTTTTTTTACATTTCATGGCTGCAGACCAATTTCCAGTAAGGGACAATAAAGTTAACCTTGAACCTTGAAGCGTGAATTCAGATCGGGGCTCTCCCTGTGTTGGCAGAGAGAGAGTAGATGCCAGGATTATAGTGAAAAATGGGTTTGTGAAATTGTAAGAGGAGAACAATTGCATATGGGTGTATAAGTTCAAAGCAGACATGTATCAAAATGATTGGCGATGTGAAGAATGGCCTGCACATCAAATATGCATTATAACAGCTGCTACATTTTTAATATCAACAACTTACCGTAATAATAATGACAGACCAATCTGGGAAGAGGCAAAGCACCACTGACTGTATACATACCGATAAACTAGAGTGCACAAGTGCTTCCCAAACTTTTTTTTCCAAGGAAACTATTCTCAAGATACTGTACATCTGACTAACAAAAAACAAACCTGCCTGACGTGCCTGTGCAGTGCTTGCACACACACACACACACACACACGCACACGCACGCACGCGCGCACGCACACACACACACACACACACACACACACACACACACACACACACACACACACACACACACACACACACACACACACACACACACACAGGCCTACCCTATACCCTGTCAGAGCAGTTATCATGATAGTGTTCATAGCCCATGAAATAGAATGTAGAATGCACTTTATTGTAAACTCCCACAGGAGATAGTGTGCCCAAACGTCCATATCTATCGCTCTGCCTATCTATAGTAGCATACGGTATACCTATAGGCTGCAGCAGGGCCGGATTTAGCCAGCCCTACTAGGGTGGGCTGGAAGAATGGTAGGGTGTATGGGCACCTCCAAAGCTTTTCATACGAAGCAGTGGTTTTCTCTCTTTCTGACACCAGGGGCCAGGGCCCACTGTTTATTCGGCATTTGAGCCAGGAACCACCATTTTATGACATTTTACATTAATCTTCTACATTCTCTAGTTGTGTAGACTTGGGATAATTCTGTTGATGATTTTAACTCTTGAGCGTGTAAAAATGAAACCAAATGGACCCGCTAGGGTCCATTTGGTTTCATTTTTACACTCTCAAGAGTTACATCTGGTTAACCAACTTTCCACCATTTAGCCTGGGGACCACCTGGTAAAAAAAAAAAAAAAAAAAAAAACACTATTTGAATTAAGTGAAATCACTTACTATGCGTTTAGGCGCAATGTCAGGATATTTGCATATTAATTAATTGAGTAGTTAAAAAGAAAAAACAAAGTGTTTCTGTGTCTCTCCTGTTCCTTTGTTGTTGTGTGCTGCTGCTATATTGCTGTGACACCTGCATTCTATAAATATCTGCTCCCATCATGTGTCGCCTCATCGGAGCTCAATGTCCATTTTTAAAGATTCTCCTCTGCTTTCTCCCCCTCAATCAAATAACCACGTGACTCCAGGGGCGGATCTAGGCAAGGCAAATGAAAGTGCTTATATTTAAAATGATTAGAAACACTACTACTGCTATACTAACTACAATTTTGGCACCACTAAACCAACAGCATTTCATCATTGAAAACAGAAAACTCTCTGAGTCAGACCTTTAGCTTTATGCATGCTGCGTGTCTGTTGCAACTTCAACAACAACTGATGCAATTATTGATGCTTTACTTGACTAATGAAAGTCCTGTAACCGAAAATGGTATGGGTGCGGCTTCATCGGCGATGAAGCTGCCCCATACCATTTTCTCTTGCCCCTCCAACATGTTCTCTTGCCCCCCCAAAGGGGACAAGTTATATCCGCCTCTGCGTGACTCACATATCACATCCCACACATACAGTACAGTACATTCATATTCATATAGGGCCTATACTGCTGGGAAACTGTGTACATGCACTGTACATGCTTTCCCCTTTTTCCTAATCATGTATGACAGTGGTTTTGATAACTATTTATTCATAACTTGATCCACAGACCACCATTTCATGACATTTTAGCCCCGCAGACCCAAAACTAAAGATTTATTTTGCTTTGGTCCACAATTCCAGGCTGGATTTGGGGAATAAAACAGTCAAACATACAGATACAAATGGTCATTAATCTTCTACATTCTCTAGTTGTGTAGACTTGGCCAATTTCACATGATGAATATTCTAACTCCTGTGAGTGTAAACATTTCTATGCTCTCAAAGAGTTACACCTGGTTAGCCAACTTTCCATCATTTAGCCTGGGGACCACCTGGAACCCTCTCAGGGACCACTCGTGGTTCTCGGTTATTGATGTGATTACTTTGAAAATGTAATAAATGTTTGAAAAATATTTGATAAAAAACAGAGAAGTGTACTGTATGTACACTGTAGTGTACTGTATGTACACTGTAGTGTACTGTATGTATCGTCTTTAAATGTTCTGATGAAGTGAAAATGGATTTTAGGAAAAATAAATAACTAAAAAAAAAACTGTTTTTTATCCACTGGCAGATTTTGTATTGACCTGCACTTTCCTTGAACTGTATATACTACCCATTCTACAAACCGTTCATGAAATATTCGATCAATCAAACACAGAATAGTAGTCGACCAGAGCCAGGGGCGTTTTGCCATTAGGCTGACTAGCAGTTGCCTAGGGTGCCATGAGGGGAGGGGGGAGATATTCCCTGGAGCCCCACTTGGACCCCAAGCCCCCCTTACCAATAATGGACCCGTAAGGGTCCATTATTGGTAAGGGGGGCTCCAGGGAAAATCTTGCCTAGGACTCCAAATTGCTTAGAAACGCCACTGACCAGATCTGACTAGTTATGATTGATTAAAGTTAGTCTGGCCCCAATCTGACTCTCTCATTCATCCAGGGACGCAGGGGTGGATTGGCCATCTGGAGTACAGGGAGTTTTCCCGGTGGCCTGCGCCACCTAGTGGCCTGCTGGACAAGATCCAAAATGCACTAGTGGCACTTCCAAAATGCACTAGAATGTGCTAGATGCTCGCCTGGAACATACAGATCAAAATGACCATTAATCTTCTACATTCTCTAGTTGCATGTGTAGACTAAGTTGGGCTAATTCACATGATGAATATTTTAACTCTTGAGGGTGTAAAAATGAAACCAAATGGACCCGCAAGGGTCCATTTGGTTTCATTTTTACGCTCTCAAAGAGTTACATCTGGTTAACCAGCTGCCCCTCCAGGGTGGCCTGGCAAAGGCAAAATTGTCCCGGTGGGAAAATATGTGCCAATCCGCCCCTGCAGGGACGTCCATCTGTAGTAAACAGGATTTGTGTTGATTGAAATCAGGTGATATTCTGGGCCAGATTTGACTAGATTTGACAGGATTGCCTTGATGTTGTGGGCACCATCAAGACATCACTAATTCGTCCCGGGCCTGAATGAATAAATGAATGAATGAATGAAATTTTTATTAACAGAGATGAGAGTTACAGTACAAATCAAGTACACACTGCTACAAAACTGATAACAGCTTGGAGAATTACAGTACAATTCAAGTACAACTACATCAAATCTGACAGAGCTGATTGGACACACTAGTTAAGCATACACTTGTTTACAATAGTGTCCAACTTTGTTCATTTCATTAAGGCATTCAAATACATACAAAACAACTACTTCAGTAAAATCAGAAGCAGCAAATCATGGAGGTAAAATAAATCATAGTGGAGGTAAAAAGGGGAAAGGGGGGGTGGGTGGGGGGATTTTATATACATTTTTGTTTTACAGAGGCCAGTTTCGAATTGCAGCCATCTGTAGGTGCCCTTTGAGAGCGGTTTTGAAGGAGTCAAGGGATTCACATGCCTTTATGACTGTTGGTAGGGCATTCAACATTTTGGTGGCATATGAGCGGAAGGAATTAAGACCCTTGTTTGTGCCAAATCTGGGTTGGACATGGTTAGTAGCACTCCCTCTGGTGTTGTGAGAGTGGACCTCATTGACATTAAGGAAGTATTTGGACAGGTACAAGGATATTTTAGTATAGTATCGTATCTTCTATCTTGTGGACTGTGCTTACTGGGTATATCAGTAACTCCAGGTACACACTATACCTCTGACCAATATCTTAACAAGCTGACGAAAGATTTACAATTTCACTTAATCTCGAGGGATTTACAGTAAAAGCAAGTGGTGCTACTGCATGCCCCGCATCTCCATTCAGCCAATTATGTGTCTTCAAAAGTATCAAAGATAAACTATCTGTATGCCTGTGTACTGTGTAGCCTACACACACACTCCCTCACATCTAAATGCATAAAAGCAAACTGCAAATCTCTTGACAAGTGCGCTTATGCAATCAGGAGCGGATGTAACATGTTCCATTTGGGGGGGGCAAGAGAACATGTTGGAGAGGCAAGAGAAAATGGTATGGGGGCGGCTTCATCGCCCGTGTCGCTTCGCGCCACGGGCGATGAAGCCGCACCCATACCATTTTCGGTTACAGGACTTTTATTAGGCAAGTAAAGCATCAATAATAACATCAGTTGTTGTTGAAGTTGCAACAGACACGCAGCATGCATAAAGCTAAAGGTCTGACTCAGAGAGTTTTCTGTTTTCAATGATGAAATGCTGTTGGTTTAGTGGTGCCAAAATTGTAGTTAGTAGCAGTAGTAGTTTCAAATCATTTAAAATATAAGCTCTTTAATTTGAAATATCTTGGGTTGTTTTGCATGGCATCGTGTTTGGGGGGGCAGACTGGGTATTTAGGGGGGCATTGCCCCCCATGCCCATGCCTAGATCTGCCCCTGTATGCAATGCTGTATGTGAAATGTGTGTGATGATGGGGGGTTGGGGGTGAGCAGTCTGGGAGTGGGAGTAATTCTTGGCAGCCTCTATACATCCTGCCTTTACAACCATGTTGAACGTCTGTCTGAGAACGAGATGTGCTTCCATTTGTCGTCAAGGTTTTATAGACAGAGTGAATGCACATAACATGATTAAAATATACTGCTGTCAGTCACTTTCAAGCGTCTATCCCAAGCTAACCTTTTCCGATGCGTGTTCTGTTCTTGACTGCTCTCTTTCTGACAGAAAAAGACACATTTTATTATATGTTTTCAAAGCCTTTGAATTGAACTGAATTGAAGAGAGGAGATGTCTGTCTGTCTGTCTGTACCGTGTACTCACTGAAAATCGATGGGACTGAAGAAAACACTTAAATAGATTGTATTAGAAACTTAAATAGTGTTTTTTTGCCCATTATGAAGTCATGCCAAATGAAGTCACTGCATAGAGAGGGATGGAAGGACAGTGATTTCAATGTATTTCTCTTCATTCCCTTCCATGCAGCCCCATGCACTCAGCTGTCTGTAATTCCCTGCTCATCATTCCACCTGTGTGAACACTTGACCAACTGGACTGTTTGAAAACACTCCCTGTCAGAACATTAGTCTCTTCCTTGGTGTTCTTGGGTCCCTGCATGTTTCTGTCCCTCAGTAGTTCTTCTCTTGACAAGGTATTTGCTTTTTGGACTTTATGGTGATTGTGCTCAGTGAGATTTGCTTTGGGATTTCTTGTTTTGCATTTTTGAGAAGCTTAGCCTTTTTGGCTCTATTTCTGTGCCACTTGCGTGCTAGTGTACTGTGGGATACTCCTATTCCAGATATCATAGTAGTACTAGTACTACTGTGTTGCGCAGTAACAAATTAAATATTGCATATTACTACTATTACTTTCTCCAGCAAAAGTAAGATATTACTCTGCCAAAATGTGTAATAAGTAATATGTTACTGATAAAGTAATATGTTACTGATAAAAAAAAACATGCCTCATTATGTACTTTGGAGCTTGTTGTTGCATGGAAATATTTATAAGTGGTACAGGTGGCTACAGCCTCTGTCGTGATGGCCTCCAAAGTCTAGTATCTGCCCCCAGACCAAAGGAATGTTTCTTTTGTCTAGTGGTTAAGATGTTGCAGTTTCACGCGGGAGACCCAGGTTCGAATCCCAGGCGTTAGAGTGGTGCCATGACCCGGATCGGGTTTTCCACGCGAGTGTAGCAGTGGCTACAGTCTCTGTCGTGATGGCCTCCAAAGTCTAGTATCTGGTCTAGTGGTTAAGATGTTGGACTTTCACGTGGGAGACCTGTGTTCGAATCCCAGGCGTTACACAAGTTATCAAAAGATAACAGAGATGTGTAGTAGTTTGTAGATCCTAATCCACTGCAGCATTCTGCACACATGACCTACACTACAAGTTATCACAGGTGTCACTAAACAGATTGTGTTGTAGCTTACATCTCTTTCCTTTGCAGGTGGGGGGGGGGCTTGGGACTATTCTTTCATTCAAGTAATAAATAAATAGGCTAATATTAAGGGCTCATAATAAGTAAACCAAAGATATTAGCCTATACTCTCCTAAAGTAATATTGCCCAACGCTGACTACTACTACCAATAATAATACATTGTTATTATAATACTTTTGTAGCCTACTTGTACTCAATAGTGTACTTAAAGGGGAATTCCACCCATTTTCAAAATCTTCCTGAGAGGGTACAAATGGAACCAAATGGACCCGCTAGGGTCCATTTGGTTCACATTTGTATCCTCTCAGGAAGGTGGAAAAAGGGGTCTGAAAGAAAAATCATTAACATGATTGATGATGTCATCAGATGTATTTCACCATGTTAATGATTTTTTCAGACCTCCATTTTTAGGAAACACAGAATTGGGGTAACTTTTTTTTTTTTTTTTAAATCTTGTCCACACAACATCTCTAAGGAGTTCCCCTTTAAAACATAACTTTCTTTTCTAAGTCAAATAAACAAATACAACAGTCTACTTCTCCCATGGGGTGGAGCCAGCCATCCATCCAGCCTGGGCACAGTGGTAGCCTAGCCTCTGGCAGCAGGCTGCCTCTCTGTAGGCGGATAAACACAAACTGTAGACAAGCTGCTGCTGCATCACTCAGACCAGAGCTCCAAATCCAAATCAAATGTTACCTCCTTCCTTCATGGCTTCAACCTGAACACGTGCACGCATTGCTCGCACCGTCGCACGCACACAACAGCCTGCACTCAGTCATCCGTTCGTTGTCGTTGTCGTTGTTGTTGTTGTTGTTGTTGTTGTGAAGTCTGCAGTCAGCACTCGGCGCCGTGCGTAAAGGACGAACAGGAGCAGAGATGAACCAAACGGCGAGCGTGTCCCATCAGATCGAGTACCAGTCTTCATCAAAGCGGGATGGAAAGGTGAGAAGCAATTTGTCTTGTTTTACTTGTTTTAATTCCTTTCACCCATCGCTGGTTTTTTCCCCCTGCCGACTATCCAATCGTGTCGGATATGCCATCAATCCATTTGGCTTCACAATATATTATGTTCATTCAAGGAGGGAGTTGAATACATTGCTTCTCTGGTTATTTTGAGAGGGATTGTACTAGGCATCGTTTGAAACCAGTCGACTATAGCCTATAGAAACAGCTGAAAAGTTTCTAGTGAGTAGTTTTACGCACGGAAACGCATGAGTGGTGCCCTGGTCTGTGTCGGCAGTCACTCTGGACAGTGACACATTATTGGCAATTATCAGGGCCGGATCTAGGCATGGGCATGGAGGGGCAATGCCCCCCTAAATGCCCTAGCTGACTGCCCCGCCAATGCAAACAACCCAAATTTCAAATTTCAAATTATAGTGCTTATATCCCAAATGATTTCAAACACTACTACTGCTACTAACTAATTGTGGCACCAGTAAACCAACAGCATTTCATCATTGAAAACAGAAAACTCTCTGAGCCAGACCTTTAGCTTTATGCATGCTGCGTGCCTGTTGCAACCTCACCAACAACTGATGTTTTGATGCTTACTTGACCAATATAAGTGTTGCACAAGATATAAATCTTGTGGGTCACAGAGCTCAAGAATTGAAATGAAAATGGAATCATGCCATTTTCGCCAACCCCCCCCCCATTGGGAAATGTCACATCCGGTCCTGCTCTGGACAGTGACACATAATTGTCAATATTTGTCACATGACAATTGACATGGCTATGAGCAAGGCAGGGGCGGATATAACATTTACCAATTGGGGGGCAGGAAAAAAATAGTAGGGGGGAGGCTTCATCGCCTGGGTCGCTTTGCGCCATGGGCGATGAAGCCGCACCCATACCATTTCCAATTACAGGACTTTTATTAGGCAATTAAGCATCAGTAACAACATCAGTTCTTTTGAAGTTGCAACAGACACGCAGCATGCATAAAGCTAAAGGTTTGACTCAGAGAGTTTTCTGTTTTCAATGATGAAATGCTGTTGGTTTAGTGATGCCGCAACTGTAGTTAGTAGCAGTAGAAGTGTTCCATATGATTTTAAATATAAGAACTTTAATTTGAAATATCTTGGGTTGCTATCTTGTTTTGTTTTGCATGCCATCGTCTTTGGTGGGGCAGACTGGGCATTTAGGGGGGCGTTGCCCCCCATGCCCATGCTTAGATCCGACCCTGGAGCAAGGTTCAGATGTAAACTCGCCCTGATTGAAACATGGCGGTCATGTGAAGCATGGCTGGATATAAACCTTCAATGAATGCATGAGTCCCCTTAAAGATGTGTGCAATGCATGTACAGTTTATATTGAAGCTGCTTACAAGCATAATAAGAATTCATAACTTGTCTTGATAGCTCTCGATAGCTCTTGATAGCTCTTGGATGCCAGAACCATAATATGTTCCAATGACTGACTGATACCACAATATTTGATCACGTTGAATATACTGGATCATGGAAGTAATTTGGATTGCAAAGTTATTATAATTTCATGCACGTCCTACTAATTATCATCACTCCATATGGGCTGTACAGTACTTAATTGCACAACTCTCAGAAATCTGCTCATCAAATGGGGCATTCAGAACACGTGCAGCTGATTTCTGTAAGTCCAAAGTCCGAGAGAAATGAGACAGAATGAGAGCAGAATGAAAGAAAGGATTATTATTATTATTATACTGACATTATGTAAAGCAGTTTCTTGGCTGCTGGCAGATTCTCTCTCTCTCTCTGTGAAGGAGGAGAGGAGCTGCTTGGAGCTTAATCCCACACAATCCTCCACTGACATATCCACCATATTATCATCTCTATCACAGTCAGAAACCTCTTATCTCCATATGAATGCCCCTATAGACGTGATTAGATCAGTGCTTCCCAAAGTGGGGTATGTATGGAGAGAGACCCATATAGTTTGGAAGCAAATGAACACCGTATGGGTCTGGAACCAGTGTTGCCAACCAGTGTTGTTTTTTATCGACTAAGACTAACACTAGAGAGAGAAAGAACAAGTCGACTAAGGTTTTTAGTCAACTAAGACTAGACTAACAAAAAATAATTTCAAAATATTTTCAAAAGACTAAGACAAAGACTAATGGAAATAAGAAACATTTGTTCTTTTTTTCTTTCGTTTTAAGTATGTGTGAACATATCTACAGTATACATTGCATGTTTAATACTAAAAACTATAAATCTGTATAACATATATAAACCTACAATGTACATATATAAACATACAATGTGACCTACAATGTAACTACCGAGACTAAGACTAGACTAAAAACATGAATTTCAGAAGACTGAATGGGACTAAAAGACTAAATATGTCTTATTGAAAAGGCTAAGACTAAATCAAAATGTTCTAAAAAAAAACAAGGGTTGCCAACTACCAAAATCCAAAATGCACTAGTGGCACTCCCAAATGCACTACAATGCACTAGAGCAGTGGTTTTCAACCATTTTCATATCAGATTGAGTTTAGTCTCTCAGACTAATTTAGGAGAGATAACTGGTGAGATAAAATGTTGGACAAAATAGCAATTCTTCTACATTGTCTAAATGTGTAGATTCTTGAAAATTAGGTAATTCAGAATTATCTAAATATTTAACTCTTGAGCGTAAAATGAAACCAAATGGACCCATAAGGATCCATTTGGTTTCAATTTACAATCTCAAGAGTTACAGATCTATAAAGGTCCATTTGGTTACCCAGGAGTTTCTCACTAATTTTGGCGCTAGGGGGGGGGGGGGGGGGGGGGTCTGGGAAAAAGCTAAATATAGCGATAGATGCGGCAAGTTGGCAACACTGTCAGGAACTCTTCAGACAGTGTACAAATGGAACCAAAATCAACATCGACTTTTACAACATAAATTGTGGTCCCAGAAGTCGAAAATGCCATTAAATGGGGGGGGGGGGGGCAAAACCATATTATATCAAACTGAAATGAAGAAATGGTCACAAATGAAAACCACTGCTGTGAAATGGCATAAATGACAAATGATGGTCTGCAGCTTAATAGCCTGGACTAGCCCTCAATGATTTTGGCCTTGGGGGGCGGGGTGTCGTGGGATCCACATGGCGGAAGTGCTGCGCTCTGATTTGATCTCACTAACGTGTCGTCATCCCCGGCCCCTCCCACGCCCGTCCACTGCTGTTCTACGTCACATTATTTTGAGCGACGCCCACCCCAGAAGGTTCACTCCCACTTGAAGGCCACTTTCCAACGTGCGTTAGTCCAGGCTTTCCGTTTTCGCGCAAGGCAAACGAAAATGAAAGCCTGGGGTGTCGAGGCTAGCAGCTTAATAATATTGTCACTTTGTGCATGGGTCCGCAACATGAAAATATTGGGGAACCGCTGATCTAGAATCATAGTACGGCATCACTGCATCAAAAGTAACAGATCTACTAGCTCGATATAGGCCTATGGGTCCCAAATCAACTTGTTGATCTGTCGTGAGCTTGCAGATTTGCTATTTTTGCCACTTTTGTGCCATACTCATGTGTAATGGAGCATTCACATATGCAGGGGCATATGTGAATGCCCGTGTCGCTTCGCGCCATGGGCAATGAAGCCGCACCCATACCATTTTCAGTTACAGGACTTTTATTAGTCAAGTCAAGCATCAATAACAACATCAGTTGTTGTTGAAGTTGCAACAGACACGCAGCATGCATAAAGCTAAAGGTCTGACTCAGAGAGTTTTCTGTTTTCAATGATGAAATGCTGTTGGTTTAGTGGTGCCACAGCTGTAGTTAGTTAGTAGCAGTAGTAGTGTTTCAAATCATTTTAAATATAAACACTTTTGAAATATCTTGGGTTGTTTTGCATGCCATCGTGTTTGGTGGGGCAGTCTAGGTATTTAGGGGGGGCTAAATGCCCCCCCCCCCCCCGGTGATATGCATGTCTTGTTGCCTGTATTTCGGCCTCCTTTGCCATAGAACCCAACCAAGAACCAAGTCTAAACAGTATAAAAACAAATAATACACACCATAATTGTACATTGAAGCTCTAATTATAAGCTATAGGCTGCCAGGTCAACAGAAGAGCCTGCGGTCTTCCTACTCCCATTCCATTGTTGTCTCTCTCTCTCTCTCCCACGTTGTCCTTGGCTCTCAGCACCTCTTCCATCATCCTGCCTGTTGCTAAGTTACTTGTAATTCACCCAACGTTCACCATCATATTTTATCAAGGCCCATATGCAGAACCATACACAGATTTTAGTTTGTGTAACATGGCCTTGCTGTGTGTGACAGTTTTCGTATTTCGACGACAAGTGCATGTTGAATAATAATGACTGGTGATGATGATTTTGAGAGTTTGCAACCCTGGACTGCAGGGTCGGATTCAGCTTGCCCTACTAGGGTGGGCTGGGTGAACGGCAGGGTTTTTCATATGAAGCAGTGGTTTTCAATGTTTTTTGACACCAGGGCCCACTATTTATTCGCCATTTGAGCCACGTCCCTCCATTTGAAGACATTTTAGCCCCACAGACCCAAAACTAAAGATTTCTTTTGCTTTTGTCCACAATTGGATGGATTTGGGAAACAAAACAGTTTAACATACAGATCAAAATGACCATTAATATTCTACATTCTCCAGTTGTGTAGACTTGGGCTTATTCAATGATGAATATTTTAACTCTTGAGAGTGTAAACATGAAACCAAATGGACCATCATATATACTCGCTCTCAAAGAGTTATATCTGGTTAACCAACTTTCCACCACTTTGCCTGGGGACCATCTGGACCTCTCTCAACCACTGGTGGTCTCCGGACCACTGATGTTACCTTTCATTGGGTGGGTAGGATGCACATTTGGGTGGGCTCTGCCCACCCCTGCATGCCCCCCACTAGATCCGGCCCTGTACTGCACTGTTGAATAATAACGGGTGATGATATTTTTGAGAGTTGGCAACACTGGACTTTGTGTTTTGTCTTTGCTATAGGAGAGACAGTAGGAAAACTGAGAGTGAGAGAGAGACAGGAGAAGACAGAGTGAGAGAGAGACAGGAGAAGAAGACAGAGTGAGAGAGAGACAGGGAGAAGACAGAGTGAGAGAGATGACAGGAGAAGACAGAGTGAGAGAGAGACAGGAGAAGACAGAGTGAGAGAGAGACAGGAGAAGACAGTGAGAGAGAGACAGGAGAAGACAGAGTGAGGAGAGACAGGAGAAGACAGTGAGAGAGAGAAGTGAAACAGGAGAAGACAGAGTGAGAGAGAGACAGGAGAAGACAGAGTGAGAGAGAGACAGGAGAAGAACAGTGAGAGAGAGACAGGAGAAGACAGTGAGAGAGAGACAGGAGAAGACAGAGTGAGAGACGAGGCAGAAAGACAGAGTGAGAGAGAGACAGGAGAAGACAGTGAGAGAGAGACAGGAAGAAGAGAGTGAGAGAGAGAAGGAGAAGACAGAGTGAGAGAGAGACAGGAGAGACAGAGTGAGAGAGAGACAGGGGAAGACAGAGTGAGAGAGAGGACAGGGAAGACCGAGATGGAGAGAGACAGGGGAAGACAGAGTGAGAGAGAGAGACAGGAGAAGACAGAGAGGGAGAGAGACAGGAGAAGACAGAGTGAGAGAGAGACAGAGTGAGAGAGAGAGACAGGAGAAGACAGAGTGAGAGAGAGAGACAGAGAGAAGACAGATGTGAGAGAGAGACAGGGGAAGACAGAGTGAGAGAGACAGGAGAAGACAGAGTGAGGAGAGAGAGAGAGACAGGAGAAGACAGAGTGAGAGAGAGACAGGAGAAGACAGAGTGAGAGAGGACAGGAGAGGACAGAGTGAGAGAGAGACAGGAGAAGACAGAGTGAGAGAGAGAGACAGGAGAAGACGAGTGAGAGAGAGAGACAGGAAAAGACAGAGTGAGAGAGTAGAGAGACAGGAGAAGACAGTGAGAGAGACAGTAGGAGAGGACAGAGTGAGAGAGAGTCAGGAGAAGACAGA
>CM076988.1:26833916-26836231 GCA_039105355.1 Benthosema pterotum | reverse complement strand
CTATCGAAAGAACAGGAGGAGTCTCTGTCTCCCTCTCTCTCTCTCTCTCTCTCCTCTCCCTCTCCCTCTCTCTCTCTCTCTCTCTCTCTCTCTCTCTCTCCCCTTTCCTCTCTCTCCCTCTCCCATCCCTCTCTCTGTCTCTTGCTTTCCTTGGTGGTGCGCGCTGCAGTTAGTGTGCTGGATAAAGTGCTATGTGCGCGCGTTGGCGAAAGTGCCTCTGTTTCGTCTTCATAACAGTTAAGCATGGGACATACGTGCCCAGTTCTCATCAAAATAGTGTGTTCATCACAGTAGTGATTCTACAGTAGTGGTTCTACAGTAGCTCTGGTCCAGAGCTCCACTGCTTCTGAGTCTGACTTGCATTGGAGCTCTGTTGGTCTCCGTGCATTCGGCCAGTACTCCCCCCGACCAGCCTCTCTTCTATAGTGGATATATAAAGAACGTTTTACCTACTCACCAAAATAAACACGTTTGTGTCATTAGAAAGCCTACTTACCTTAGTGGTCGCACTCTTAGCCCCCCACCACACAGATAAAACGGACTTTTTGGCCAGAACGCGGTCGTTTTTTCACCGGAAAAAAACAACCAGGATTTGCGCCCTCTACCGATATTGCCAATAGAAAAGTTCCATAGGAAATATTTTTCCTTCAGTGAAAAAATCGATCGCGTTCTGGCCAAAAAGTCCAATTTATCCGTGTGGTGGGGAGCTAAGAGTGCGACCACTAAGGTAAGTAGGCTTTCTAATGACACAAGACGTGTTTATTTTGGTGAGTAGGTAAAACGTTCTTTATATATCCACTAGAGAAGAGAGGTGGTCGGGTGCAGTAATGGCGAATGCACGGAGACCAAGAGGAGCTCCAAGGCAAGTCAGACGCAGCAGAACCAGTGGAGCTCTGGACAGAGCTAGTTCTACAGTGGTTCGTAGGTCCAGTCGTTTGATTCAATCAGTATTATTTCACGCAAACCCTCGTCCTCCACAATGTTAATCGGCACTGCATGGGGTCTGTTCTGTGCGTTAATCTCGCGTTAATTTTTTTGACGCCGTTAACGCACGGCTGAGTTAACGCGAAGATTAACGCGTTAACGCGGGCAGCCTAAATATATATATAATATATAATATATATTATAATATATATATATATATATATATATATCTATGTCTATATATATATATATTAAGGCTGTTGAAAATAGTTAATTAATGGGATTAAATTAATTCTGTTGATTAATTTGATTAAAATTTTTAACGCAATTAACTCATGTGCACACTGACTCAACCCACTGAGCATTTTCTCATTGAAAGAAATGGGTAGAGCACGGTTTTACGGAGACATATCTGTGTGTCTCCCTGTAACTAGAGCCATAGAGTATAGCTGGAGGATCTGCAAGCATTGAGGGCTTGTAGATCACCCATTTCGATACATATTTTAACGATAAATGTTTATTTTTTTTCACAGATTCTGTTTCTTTTAAAAAAAACATGCATATTTTAGACATAGTTCAAATGGTGATTAATCATGATTAAATTAATTTTGAGGCTGTGATTAACTTGGTTAAAATTTTTAATATTCAACAGCCCTTTATATATATATATATTATATATTATATATTTTTAATATATATATATATATATATAATATATTATATATATATATATATATATATATATATATATATATATATATATTACTTAATACTAATTACTACTATTTTTTTTTAATACATCGAATGGATGCAATAATAATTTCAGGGTTATGCCAGCTGAGTTGACAGTGAAAACATAATGAACTATTTGTTCTTCCTTATCTCATTCCTACTCAGTTACATAAATTCAAGGTTATTGCTGTCCATGTCCTACGTGGGCTGTCTGTTAGCTATTGGGAATTATTTACAGAATACTTTGTCAGATATTATCACAGACGGGCCAGTTCTGGCCAACAGGTCACCTGTTGCCTACCACTATGTTCAGGGGTTGACACCAACACCTGGGCAGGTGGCCATGGCGTGCACTCTAGAAAAAACAGCTATCTACAAGCTCACAACATCACAGGTTGCAAAAGCCAGGGCTCAAAATTGCAACCATGTTGGTTTAAATGCACTTACAATTTCTGTGGTGCTGTCTCATCTTTTTAAAATGGTGGGGTCCTAGCCATAAAAAAGGCTCCCTACCATGTATTAGTTTGTACAGCTACTTTCATGTTATCGTGCCATTTTTTATTAATTAAAAACACAAACAAAACACTAATATTAAGTTATAATTAATGGTAATTCATATTTTCAGGGGGGCAAGTGGCCGTGACCTGAGGGCAAGTACA
>CM076988.1:26763916-26831416 GCA_039105355.1 Benthosema pterotum | reverse complement strand
CAAGTCATGCAGTTGCTGGTGACATTCATAAGTTGAATGCAGTGTTGCCAACTTGGTGCATTTGTCGCTATATTTAACTTTTTTCCAGACCCCCCTAGCGCCAAAATTAGTGAAAAACTCCTGGCGGAAAATCTAGTGCTTTTTTACTGGTGAGTTGGGGCGAAGTTGGCTGACAGGTGCCAGAGATAAAACCCTCGTTTTTCACCATTTTTCCTCCTATGATAGAGTCATCAGATCAAAACTATCCCAGAAAAGATGGGAGAAGTGGTTAATGTACAAACTGATGGGTTGAATACGTTCTGAATGATCATGTTGTATTTTATATTTTAGAATGATGGTTATCGATTCGAATTGAAAAGAAAAAAAAAAACAATAAAAAACAAAAACAGAAAATAGAATCTATGCTAAAATATCCACGATGGTTACAGTAGAGGAGATCTACATTCTAACAGAAGGTTTTGCTCAATTTTGAGACATTTGGAAAATATTTGAGGGAAAAAAAGGGGGGGTGGATTCATTGGCGGGGGTCTTGTGAAAGACGAGTACTTTTACTTTTTTGTGTTTCTTCTACTACACAAAAAAAATGTACATCTCTCTCCCGCCACAGATCTCTGGACCTATCACGTGCCAGCGCTGTGAGGCCTGTCTGGACCAATCACGTGCCAGTCGTGTGTTGGACGCTAAAACAGGTTCACATCTGGTCACACTCACACTGGCACCGCCGCCGCGCCAAACACGTGCACGCGCGTGCATGTGATAATATGTGTGCCCCGTACTTGCACAATGCACATGCATGCATGTGTGGGAATGTGTGTGCGCGCGCTGATGCACATGCACGCACCACACATGCACATTCAATAAAGACGGATACATTCCAGGGAGTGTGGTGTCACAAGTATCAACCTTTTCATGTCAAGGACCAACCAATTTGACCCCCAATTAGCCTGCGGACCCCTATTTGAAGAGATGTATTGCATGCCTGCAGAGACCTGCCATGAAGGAAGATATTTACAGCTCTCTCAGTGATTCTTAACAAGTTTAAATTCAGATGAACGCCAGTTTAAAGGTGATAGAGGCAACTTTAGTCTGTACAAACACTGTTTGTAAACAGATTTGTTTAAAAACAGAACACTCTATTAGCTCAAGTTCTGGACCGTCTGCAGGACAAAGCAAGTGTCTGTCTGCAGGGGAACAACTGCAGCATCAAAAAAATATAGCTATTATATCTATTTAGATTTTTGGAAAAAAAATCGAAAAGTTGCCTACTGTATATACTTTAACGTGCATTAGTCTAATAAATTAATAAAGTCTTGTATTTACAGGATGACCATTTTATTCATAATGTAAAAACAAAGAGTGTACAAATGGAACCAAATGGGTCCAATTTAAAGGGTTCAGGAACAGAGTCCTAATAATAATAATAATAATCACTTCAGAAACTATAACTGCACTGTATCGAGTGCCAACTTGTGCGCGAGCAGTGCGCAAGTATACCCCCTCCAGAAGATAACAACCGAACGCGAACCGAACCGGTACAGAAAACAAGTGACTATAGTCCAAATAAACAACAACTCTTTAGAAACAAGTGTAGTACAACCCCCCCCCCCCCCCCCCCCCCCCAAACACACACACCACATGCGCGCGCGCACACACACACACACACACACACACACACACACACACACACACAACAATAAACAGGATAATAAGTTCCATGTATCGTTGTGTTTCCATGACGACTAAAGTTCTTCATGGACTGTTGGAACGACTGGGAATTATTTTCATCTCTCTCTCTCTCTCTTCTCTCTCTCTCTCTCTCTCTCTCTCTCTCTCTCTCTCTCTCTCTCTCTCTGTGTAATCTGGTAGATCCATCAAGCTCATAACAAGCACACAGTCCAATGACAGAAAGACAGGGGATCCCATTAGGAATCACAGCTTCTTTTCTAATTTTCTAACACATTCACTGTCATGTACTGTATTTATTATCATTAAGTCCTTCTTTCATTTGTGACACAATCAGGGGTGCAGGGGTGGACTGGGAGCTCAAAACGTACCGGGCAATTTTGTCTCAGAGCGGCCCTCAGAGCGGCCCTCTGAATCTTTGTGGGGGCTCCGAGGCCTGAGCCCCCATGAGAATTTAAGACATAAGGGGCTCTGGGGCTCGGGCTAACTAAAATTAGTTAGTTAGTTTTAGTTAACTATAAAAACCCTGCAATAGGCATTCTCATTTGAAGAGGACAGAGGGCCGCCAGCACTGATTCGTGGGCCGGTTTGGTGCAGATTTTTTTTTTTTTTTTAAATTAAAACACGACATTAACGGCCCCCGGGGGGGGTCGGCCCACCGGGGAAAATGCCCTGTATGCCAGGACTGTCAGTCCACCCCTGGGATGTAACATGTCCCATTGAGGGGGGGGCATGTTGGAGGGGCAAGAGCCATTTTCAGTTACCCTACTTTTATTAGACAAGTAAAGCATCAAAATAACATCAGTTTTTCTGTTTTCTGTTTTCAATGATGAAATGCTGTTGGTTTAGTGGTGCCACAGCTGTAGTTAGTTGGTAGCAGTAGTAGTGTTTCAGATCATTTTAATTATAAGCACTTTGAAATACATTTGAAATTTGGGTTGTTTGCATGCCATCATGTTTGGTGGGGCAGTCAGGTCATTTAGGGGAGCATTGCCCCCCCCATGCCTAGATCTGCCCCTGGGCACAATCTTTTTCAGTACAAAAATCCCAGGCAGCAGTAGTGAAACCAGAGGTAAAACAAGGGCTGCAGTGCCCGGGTATAAAGTTTCACATCGTTAGTGACTTAATCAACATGGAACATAACTTTTGTAACTGCCAGCAGCGATGCTTCAGTTATATGGGCCGTGAATAAAAAGCTTGTTTTGGAAATTATAAACGCCATCTGGGGAAAAAACAAGAGATGATTGATTTTTTTAACTGTTCTGTTTACGTTGAGGTGGATTTTCATGCCCAAAATGTACGTCCGGTTTATTGATCGCCATAGCAACCGAGAACTATTCACATGCTGGTGAAGAGAGCAACAAACTGAATCAATAGACACACACACACACACACACACACACACACACACACACACACACACACACACCAGGGGCGGATAAACATGTCCCATTTGGGGGGGGGGGGGGGGGGGGGGGGGGGGGGCAAGAGAGCATGTTGGGGGGGGGCAACTTTCAGGCAAGAGAAAAGGGGGGCGGCTTCGTGCCACGGGCGATGAAGCCGCACCCATACCATTATCAGTTATTTTATTATTTTATTTTATTATTTTGCATGCCATCATGTTCGGTGGGGCAGTCTGGGTATTTAGGGGGGCATTGCCCCCCCCATGCCCATGCCTAGATCCGCTCCCGACACACACACACACACACACACACACACACACATACACACACACACCTTCCTTCAAAACATGAGTAATGGTGTGAGAAGGAAATCTATCCCATAATCCAAACTGGCCAGGGGATCCCCCCAAACCCCACCACCCACATGGGGATGAGAGAGAGAGAATGTGTTGTGTGTGTGTGTGTGTGTGTGTGTGTGTGTGTGTGTGTGTGTGTGTGTGTGTGTGTGTGTGTGTGCGTTGTGTGTGTGTGTGTGTGTGTGGTGTGTGTGCGTGTGCGTGTGTGTGCGCGTGTGTGTGTGATAGTTTAAACAGAGGCCTGGACTGTAGTGTGTTCACCTGTTACAGCTTTTACAGTCGCTGACACACACTGAAACAATAATAATTCAGCGAAACGTGACTCTATTCACCAGAATCACACAAACCTCGGACACACACGCACGTGCACACAATACACACATCATCATTTTTCACCCATGCATGGTCGAGATCAGGGATTTCACAAACGCTTCATTGCCATCCCCAATCCCTGCCTACTGATGCGTGTGTCCCTATCGCCATGACATCAGGGAACAACAGTTTTTTTTATTTATTTATTTTTTTTGTAACCCACAGACGATTTTGTAACCCATTTTTGTTTTTCACACGGTGCCAATTAACTGATGTGGTCCTGGGCTCTACCTCTACTGGGGTGACCAGATCCAAACTGTTCATTTGAAGCAGGGGTTTTCAACAGGTGGTCCGGGGATCACCAGTGGTCCTTGAGAGGGTTCCAGGTGGTCCCCAGGCTAAATGATGTAAAGCTGATTAACCAGATGTAACTCTTGAGAGTGTAAAAATGAAACCAAATGGACCCTTGCGGGTCCATTTGGTTTCATTTTTACACTCTCAAGAGTTAAAATATTCATCATCTGAATTAGCACCACTTAATTAAGAAGTCTACACTGTTTTGTTTGCAAAATCCAGCCCTGAATTGTGGGCAAAACCAAAATAATTCTTTAGTTTTTGGTCTTTGGGGTGAAAATGTAATCAAATGGTGGTCCGTGGCTCAAATGCTGAATAAATGGTGGTCCCTGGTGTCAAAAAGGTTGAAAACCCCTGATTTGAAGGACAGAGGTGTGCATGTGTGGTACAAGTCGAGGAAACGGGACAAAATGTGGTTAGCAAATTAACATCTTGATGTCAATATTCCTAACATGAGTCAGGATTTAAATCAGCAAAAATAGCTGATCTATTTGTAGATGACCTATTTGATACAATTGTATGCCATGTGGCCCTCTGGAGTGAAAATATAGTGGCACCATGGAGGTGGGAGGCATAATTCTCGGATTATTTTAAAAACACATCTCTAGCAGGAAAAGAGACAGCAAAAGCCAACAAAATAATAGGGCATATTGAACATGTCAGTATCTCCAGTATCAGTGTTGAACACTGATGGCTGTCAGTCATAATGTGGGACAGGGTCTCAATTTGTGGGACGCTTTAAAAGTCATGGAAATGAGGGACTGTCCCACGCAAATAGGGACATCTGGTCACCCTAACCTCTACACGCACTCCACCAACCTGGGGAGGCAGCAGACTGGCTTCATGCTCCATTCAACCAGTTTCTGTCCCCTCCATCAGGTGCCACGGCTGGCCAGGGGGAGGCAGACTAGAGGCTGAGGGTACCTCCTAGAGGACACACCGAAAGGCCCTTTCACTAAGCCCGCTTCGGGCACTGATGGCGTGGAGGAGGAGGAGACGCCGCCAGCACCCACAGTGGTGGTCCATGACTCAAATGCTGGGTAAATAGTGGGCCCTGGAATGAAAAAGGTTGAAAACCCCTGCTTTGAAGCATAATGGAATTTGGAAAGATGGACCTTTCCAATAAAAAGGTCCCCCAGCTCATTGTGCTATTTATGAAAGTTGCCCAACATGTGCAAGTTAGTTTCTAAATGCTGCAGGGACCCCTACTCAACATTTCTAACATAAAACTTTATCGTACTCGAAATGTCCGGGTTCACAGTGGGGCTCTTTGGCAGGGTGGATGAAACATCTCCCATTTGGGGGTTGGGGGTTACCATTTTCGGTTACAGGACTTTTATTAGGCAAGTAAACATCAATAACAACAGCAATTGTTGAAGTTGCAACAGACACGCAGCATGCATAAAGCTAAAGGTCTGACTCAGAGAGTTTTCTGTTTTCAATGATGAAATGGTTTTGGTTTAGTGGTGACACAGCTGTAGTTAGTTAGTAGCAGTAGTAGTATTTTAAACCGTTTTAAATATAAGCAGGGGTGGGGCAGTCAGGGCATTTAAACATGCCTAGATCCGCCCCTGCTCTTTGGGCTGGCAAATAGACTGTTGACTTGAGGCAGGATTCCAGAGAAGATAAGCATGTGTTCCACTAAAGACACACAGGGGAAGGTTGCTGTATGTTTATTAGAGAAGTCGATGGGAGAGGTTTACATTCATTAGAGTAGATTACATTACATCAGGGGCGGATTTAGGCA
The DNA here is from genome assembly GCA_039105355.1 of Benthosema pterotum. Classification (NCBI taxonomy): domain Eukaryota; kingdom Metazoa; phylum Chordata; class Actinopteri; order Myctophiformes; family Myctophidae; genus Benthosema; species Benthosema pterotum. The sequence continues at coordinate 26,825,561 of CM076988.1, read as the reverse complement.
TAGGCTTGGGGGGCAATGCCCCCTAAATGCCCAGTCTGCCCCACCAAACATGATGGCATGCAAAACAACCCAAGATATTTCAGTGCCTATATTTAAAAGTATTTGAAACACTACTGAAAATGGTACCATTTTCTTCTGCACCCCCAATTGGGAAAGGTTACATCCGCCCCTGGATTACATTCATTTGACTTTGAGTATCTTCCGATCCCGATATTCCCCAATCCGATCTTTTTTTTTTTTGCTCCTGATCATTCCTGATATTTTTTTCCTGATACATTTGCAAATGCATTAAGAAAATAGGGACTAAAACTCAATTAATTTAAATTGTCCCAAGACAAAGATCTTATATGAAGTCCACCAAATAGCAGAATGATTCCGCAGACTAGAATAGCACTCCTCACTCAAATGTGCACTTGGGCAACTCCAAAGCAAATTCCATATTTGCCTGCCATAGTGTCAACCCCTTTAATACTGTGTTGGATTTTCTGGTACTGATATATAGCGATTAGAAGAGATCTAGAAGGAGATCGTGCACGCACACACACACACACGCACACCACACACTAATCAACTATTGAATCAATCAAAAACTAAGAACACTGAATAGTAATGCTGAATGGTGTGCGCACACATGGTCACGTGCATGTATTGTACGCACACACACACACACAACACACACACACACACACACACACACACACACACACACACACACACACACACACACACCACACACAGTCACCCGGGGCAGTGTTACTTCCTGTTAATACGCAGGAAATGGAGTTTTGTCACAGCCAAACCAGAAGGGAATCAGTCACTCACGTGTTGCGTGCGTGCGCGCACACACACACACACACACACACACACACACACACACACACACACACACACACACACACACACACACACACACACACACACACACACACACACACACACACACACACACACACACAGGTATTGTGTTACATTTGAATGATTAAAGGGAACACACTTTCTACGCAGCTGGACTGGACTCAAAGTCTTCAGTCTGCCTTTCATTAGAAAAGTGTGTGTGTGTGTGTGTGTGTGTGTGTGTGTGTGTGTGTGTGTGTGTGTGTGTGTGTGTGTGTGTGTGCACGCGTTTTCCTAGAAACTCCTGTTCTGTGGAATATGGGTGTAAAAACAGCACACTGTAAAAAAAAAGTGGTTGTGGTTTAGTGGTTGTTTATGGTATAGAGGTGTTAAAAAACACCCTGTCTTGTCTGGGGTTTCAGTGCGCTTGCGCGCGCGCGCGTGTGTGCGTGCATGCATGCGCGTGCATGTGGTTTGATACAGTGGTACATAACGGTCATGCTGTGCTAAACCGTTCCACAGTGTTGTAAAACAGTTGCCATGAAACAGACAAAAAATAATAATAATCTGAACTCATGCAGGGACACCACTTGGTGAAAGTAACTCTTACTCAAGTACCAGAGCACACAATAAACATCCTGACGTACTTTTATTTTATTTCCCTTTCAGTATTTCCGTTTAATTTTGCCATTTCTCTGCGCGGGAACATTAAAGAGGGGGTACCGTGATTTTTGTATTTTTTTCCCAATTTTGTACATGTTTAAGAGGTGATGGTACTTCATTAGAACCATTGGTCTGTTTTTTATGTTTAATGATTGCCTTCCCTTTGTATTTAGGGTTTCTTCTGGGATCCAGCCGGTGTATTGCTGGGTTTACACTCAATCATCACAGTACAGTATATCTGTCTTTTATTGTATATATCTATACATTAGGCATATTGTATAAATAAGCCACATACAGTAGTAGTGAAGTGGCAGAGCTGAGTGACAAATTGTAAACAAACATTCCAAGCAAAGTGTGCATAATTTATAGAGATGCGCAGTGACGTCACTGGTCGTGACGAATCATGATGACACACACAAACTTTTGGGACAATAAAATAATTTCTAAGATGAAAAACGAAACAAAAAGTCTTGTATCATGCCGTTTTCTACTTCTTCCTAATTATATATTATATGACGATATTGTGTTTGTTGTCATGATTTGTCACGACCTGAGTTGGCTTTGGCCGCGGCGTAATCGTCTTGATATAAATTATTTTCGAAAAGTCTATGAGAAAAATGAATGGGGAAAAGACTTCCGGAACCGGGGCAGTGACGTCACTGCGCATCTCTATAGCTCGGCGTAAGCTGTCCCTCACACAATGTCATCCCATCACCTGAAGGGATGCATGCTCTGATTGGCTCAGAAACCCAATGTGCCAGATAATGGGATGACATTCATAATAAAAAAAACACAATTTTTTGGTTGTGATTGTTGTTCCCCTCAAAATAGGTTCTGAGGTTCAAGTGGTTAAGACCAGAGTGCGTGTGTGACGTCACGGAGTGCGTAGCACCAGTGTCAGGTTGGACCTTCCTCAGTCACATTCTGAACATCCCTGCAGCTCGGCTTTCACAATAAAAGCATCACAATCGATTATCGTAAAACACCGTCAAACATCAAAATAAAAGCACCTGCTGCCCTGCCGGGATTATTAACAGCGGCCGACCAGGTGTGAAGATAACCTGACACCACTGGCACTGACTGTGTGTGTGTCTGCACGTGTGGGGTGTGTATATGTTTGTAATTACATGATATTATTGCTGTCAAGAGGAAACAATCTAACGGCATTTTTGAGTTGTTTTTTTTTTTCATGAATCAGTGCCACCCTTTACATCTGTGTGTTGTTTTAAAAGTATTGAACCAATAAAAAGTAGTAAAAAGCGCTTTGGAGAAAACCTCTTAGCTGATGGATCCTCACACTGTCTGCTAAAACAACTTTAGTGCATACAAACACTGTATTTGTAAACAGATTTGTTTAAAAACAGAATCTAACTCCACCTCTCCTCCACTCTATTGGCTTATTATGAAACTGCTGGAGACTGCTGTGCTGTGATTGGCTAAAACGCTGCCTCACCCCACACAACCCCCCCTCCCCTCACGCATTAGCCCCGCCTTGTCCTGAGCCCAACAAATGTTTTGTTTTCATTATTTGTTGAAAACAAAGTTCTGGACAAAGCAAGTGTCTCTGCAGGGAAGCAGCTGCAGCATCAAAGTCACACACACACATTCTCACACACACCTGGTGATCTGCTGTTAATATCAGGGGTCAGGTCAGCAGGTGCTTTTATTCTGACGTGTTTTATGGTAATGAACTGTGATGCTTCTATCGTGAAAGCTGAGCTGCAGGGATGTTCAGAATTCCACTGAAGAAAGTTCAACCTGACGTTAATGGTGGCTGCGTGCACGCACACATACACACACAAACATGCGCTCTCTTTCAGCAATGAAAATGAAAGTGGTATTGCTTTGCTTACGGAAACGAAATAATTCAACAAGTTGCCTCAGAGTATTAACGCAGTGTTGATCAAATGGATTCATCAATTTTATGTATACTGCATCATCTATTTCTCACTTCAATCTTTTCTCACTTCAATCTAAATCTGCCTAAATGTTGACGACCACTGGCAGATGAGTAACTGTAGTGACGTCTTATGAGTAGAATGAGTGTTCTCAGGGAAAACCCGACTAGTTAATTGGGTTGATTCATAAAACAGGCTTACTCATCTGCGAAGAGAAAAGCCTGGGCACAAGCTAAGGCAGAGAGTCTATCATCCATTGTCCATCGGAAAACATCCGACAGATCATGCATTTCCCCCTGGACTTGGTGGAACTTCTGCCAATTGCACAACCTCATGATAGCTTCTACAAAACAGGTCTAACATAGTCTTGCATAGCCAGACAATTATATTCTACAAATGCTATATAGAATCTGAAAGTATAGCTCCCATCAACTGAGCACCGGAAATAGTATCTGCTACTCCAGGGGGGCCCAAAAGGTAGATCCTGATCTACCAGTAGATCACACAGGCCATGCAGGTAGATCACATGGCAGTCTCCTAAAATGTAAAGATCTGTAACTCTTGATAGCGTTAAAGCACCGGAAATAGTATCTGCTACTCAGACCAGACAGACAATTTCAACCAATCAAGACATGATGTTCACAGAGCTGTAGTACTGTCTGTCGGAAAACGGAGTGAAGCAAGCAGAGTAATCTGACAAGACGAGTATTCAAGTAAAGAAAAGCATAATGGACGATGTTGACAACAATACATGATACACAAGCATAATGGACAACAATTCCTTAGTCTTGTAAAGAAGATGAAGACAGGCATTGAACCAGTGCATGCAACCAGCCGCAATTAAGGTTGTGACACACAAACATACATGTTAGAATAATACTAATACTAATAACAATAAACACAACAGAGACAGTGCTTTTACCTAACAAATATCGTATGTGAAACTATGTGATCATTTCTGTTTTATCATAAAATAATGCTCATGGGAAGTAGTAGTCCTTTAAAGAGAAAACTCCATTGTAAACAAAAGGGATTTATCGTTCAAAGTTGATGCAAGAAAGGAAGCATTTAACTGGAAACCATTTCTTACAAACATTTTTCTGTTTTATTAATATAAGGGCACTTTAATACAGACGGTAGGGCCTTAATTTCATTCATATTTTATGTCAACATCAATACAGTGTTATAGAACCAATCGGTGAAGAGTAGGACGCTATAGCCATCCAATCAGTAAAGAGATAGCAAAAATATAACCAACCAATAAGAGCTGTGTGGTCATGGTGGCGAGCGATGCCCAACTTTGCGGCCCAAAACAATTACATTCAACTGATAAAATGACACTAATATATAAAATATATACAACATACCGCATAAAATGTCATGATTGATGTCTATTTTTGTTCTCATTGAAAAGCGTGAATTACTGCGAATTAATTGTCATTGTGATAGTGATCAAGGAGCCATTCCAACCGTTTGTCTCATATTGTTCCTCACTAATGCTCATTATAAGAAGGCTGTGGAACTGCTCAGAAACCAGCTTATACATGCGACATCATTGACGGAGCATACATCCACATCCAAGCTAATACACTGCTGGCTTTCTATTTCTGCAAGGAAAGTGATGGGCAAGTCACTGGGAAAATGTAGTAAGCCACACTACTTACCTACTTACTAGTTACTTACTCTCGAAAAAAAATGTAGCTATGCTACACTACAAGCTATCCCCAGAAAATTGTAGCAAGCTACACTACAAGCTACACGACAAAAGTAGCTTGATGTAGCTTGCTACATCAACACTACATATATACAAATATATATCTCAACGTAATGTACAACTTTCTAAATAATAATCATAATAATATAATAATATGGATAAACATCATAGTAATAATAATCTAGGGGTGGGTTTGAACCTAGGATGGTGGCATGTCTAATTTTTGGGGATGTATATTAGAGGTTTTCTACCAATTAAAAATGGGTGGAATTTGAAATGTGTGTGGAAAAATGTAGTAAGCTACAATCCTTGTTACTCCAAACAAGTAGTGTAGCTTCACTACAAGTTATGGGAAAATGTAGTTAAGCTATGTAACAAGCTACTGCCCATCACTGGCTGTGGGTCCTGGCTGCATGTCTCCTCTGCATCATCAGTGCCCACTCTGGGTGAAGTTTGCATGTTCTCCCCATGTCCTCTAGGGTAGATACACTCACAAAAACATGCAGTAATCCTGGTCTCTAGACTGCCTCCTCCTGGCCAGCCGGGGTGGATGATAAAGGGGACGAGAACTGGTTGGAATAACGTGTTCGTTCCACGTGCCATGTCCAAACAGGGAACCCCTCCCCCCTGTCAGATGGAAAGACGGCAGCTTGGACTCCTCATACATTGAAGGAAGCATGAGGGCAGTCCGCTGCCTCCCCAGGTTGGCGGGTTGGAGGGTGTGTAGAGCCCAGGATCACATTAAGCAATTGGCACTGGGTGACAAAAAATGTGGATTTAAAAAAAAAGATTTAAAGAAAGAGATTAAAGGAGAATTCCACCCATTTTCCACATTTTTTCTGAGAGCGTACAAATGCAACCTAATAAACACTAACGGGTTCATTTGGTTCCATTTGTACGCTCTCAGAAAAAAAGAAGGGTCTAAAGGAACCCATTAACATGGTGAAAATACATCTTGATGATGTCATCAAGATGTTCCACCATGTTAATGCTCTTCTTCAGACCTCCATGTCTAGGAAACACAGAATGGGGGAACTTTTTTTTATCATGTCCACCCAACACCTCGAAGGTACATCAATGACATAGTAAAATGTTGAAAAAGGGGTGGACTTCCCCTTTAACTCCTTAGACCCCAAGGACGATAAAACGAGTTGCAAACAAGGGAAGCACGGTTGTTTATCTGCGCCAAGCAAAATGGCATCTAAGGAGTTAACAAAAACATTTACGGTCCAGTCTGGCCTGGCCGACTATGACGTCTCTGGTAGGTACAGTAGGTTTCTGACCCGTTCCACCACAGCCCTCCTCTGAGAGTGAGTAGGACAGAAATTTGGCCGTTAAAGACGATTTTCCTGTAAATTACCAGTTATTTTCATGCTGTTGTATAATGGAAAGTATTCTCTCAAGTTTTCCTCGTCGTCGTGACACATAACTGTATCTTGACACAGAGTGAGTAGACAGCAATTACGCTGTTAAAGGGGATTATTTTTTCATCCAAGAACTTCACACATGTCTTGTTACGGTACGTAAACATGGACGTGTTTCCGTCTACAATATGGTTACACAACGACATTACAAAGCCCCCTATTCCGACACATTGCCATTTCGACTTGCCTGCATAAGAGTTCTCGAACTCGAAACTCGAATGCCCGAACCCGACCAGGACCGAACCCAAACAGGCCCGACCTGACATTTAGGGCCGGGTCGGGCCTGAAATCTATGCTAATCAGTAGGGCCGGGTAGGGCCTCGGGCCCCATGAAAAAATAATATATATTGAATTATTTTAGTATAGTAAGAATAATAGTTATTTTCTGTATTTACCCATTATGAAGATGGTGCTGATTGCCATTTCATTTTTAATCTGTGGCGAATTCTCATTTTTCCCCCAAACCCGACAGTTTAGGGCCGGGTAGGGCCTAAAATCTATTTCATTTAGTCGGGCTGGGCCAGGCATAGGGCCATTGCTGAACTGTTAGGGCCCAGTTAGGGTCGGGCCTTAATTAACCTAAAAATAAGGTACGGTAGTATAGTATTTTTTATGTTGGCAATTCATGGCTGGAGCTAGGCTAAGACATTTGACCATTATCTTGAGAAAATAGAAGACTGTTGGCCAGCTTCAGGAGTTGTCTGTAGGTGATCATCTAATCTGGGTCCAACAGGTGGAGTTTTGGGCCTGAAATAACTGGGACCGGTCAGAACAATTATCATAATCGTAGTCAGGCACGCAACAAGCTTTAACCCATTGTGTCCTGATCAGATTCTAGTTTCCGATGCTAGATTCTAGTTCCTCATGCCAGATTCTAGTTCCACTCAGTAGCTCATATCGCGCCACTCGGTGGCGCGATATGAGCTTGTAGATCTGCTATTTTTCAACAGCTAAAACACCAAAAGGGTTAAACTGAGCCGATCGGATCTTTCATTCCAGAGATAATGGGCAAAAAATGTCTTGCGAAAATGCCTTTACCTCCCTGTCTTTCAGGGAACCCGAGACCAGGCTAATTATCATACATTTCTGGTCTGGCCCAAAAACAGTCCAGTCTGGTCGGTCGAACGTTTGGGTCAAATTCGGGCAGATTTTGAGAACAAGCAGAACTAACATGGAGTACGGCAGCTTGAGGCATTGGTTTTCAACTTTTTTTGTTACCGGGGCCCACCATTTATTCAGCATTTGAGCCACAGGCCAATTTGATGACATTTTAGTTAGCCCCACAGATCCCCAAAACTAAAGATTTATTCTGCTTTTGTCCACAATTCCAGGTTGTATTTCAGAAACAAAACAATCAAAACATACTGATGTGTAGACTTGGGGCTAATTCACATCATGAATATTTTAACTCTTGAGTGTAAAACATGAAACCAAATGGACCTGCAACGTGGGTCCATTTGGTTTCATGTTCACGCTCTCAAAGAGTTACATCTGTTTAACCAACTTTCCATCATTTAGGCCTGGGGACCACCTGGAATCCTCTCAAAGACCACTGGGGGTCCCCGGACCACCCCATATCAAGAAAACCCCTGATCAAGAATAAATTACATAAAGAAAACGGTTGGAAATGGGTGAAGTGATCCTCTATACTCCAATAGTTCTATTCCAAGCCAGAACACAATTGATCAATCCAATGGATGGCTGGATGGCTGGAAAATAAGCACTCTTAATATGCGTACGGCCCACCCATGCTGTATGGCATTGGTCATACAGGTGGTCCCTGGACTGGTTCGTTTACAGTGAGAAAAGCCAAAAACTGTTTTATCTTTTTACACTAGAATTATTTCAATAGAACGAATTCTTCACTATATACTGTACACACCGACGGCTCAACCCTCACAGTAGGGGTGTGTGTGTGTGTGTGTGTGTGTGTGTGTGTGTGTGTGTGTGTGTGTGTGTGTGTGTGTGTGTGTGTGTGTGTGTGTGTGTGTGTGTGTCGACTGTCCTTGCACTGGTCAGCTCCCAGTACAACAGTATCAAACTGTGGTTTCCTCTCGACATGCAGTGAAAAAATGTGCGTGATCAAGGCAGGGGATTATTTGCATTTCTGTACATACATTTGAGGCCATTAAGATAAATAACTTTAATAACTATTTATGCATATTTTTACCATTTATGAAAATAATATTCATAAAAAATAATGATTCCAAGGAGGGAGCCAGCTTCCCTTCACTTCTAACATGTAAAAAATATATATCTAGCCACGTACTGCAGTAAAACGGTAATAATTTCATGTATGCCGTTTCCTGTGTAGCCTGGTTGCTGTACCGAAGTCCTGATGTCACTTGTTTGTCCCCCGCGTCCGTGCGAGTCATTTCTCTACAGAGAACAGCGTTGGAGTGGAGGAATTGTGCACCAAAAGTAAACAAACCATCCCTAGCAATAATGCCGTAGCCGCAATTTGTTCCGTATTAATGTTAACATTTACTAGTTTTGTTACATTGGAGTGGGTCATGCTGGCCTGTATTTCGATCTTCGTAAGCCACGCCCACTAAATTGTGGAGATGGGCTCCTTGCCAGACGAAGTTGCGAAGTTGAATTTGAACTTCAAGGTAGAAATGAGTCTGGTTCCAGGCGAGGGTAATACTGCATTCACATGGGATGGGACAAGTCAAACTGCTGGTATCATTTGTCTACTTTTGGAACCCAGTTCTTATTTGACGCGATATAAAACACGTCTACGGAAATTCAGCATGGTGGGGTGGGGGAAAAAAACGTGACCCAGGTAGGACGCGTGCATGACTGTATGTCTGACATTCGGTGCTCTATAATATGAACTGGATGCTCTGCGAGTACAGTAAGTTATCTATACATGATCATGATCCCTTATTTTTGAAAACAAAAACGAACAAACAAACAAACACGTATCCTTAAAAAACAAGGTCAGCATTCTGTAAACAGCATTGTAACATTATCTTCTTGTGTTCTTTCCCCTTTTTCTTTCTTCCGCACGTCCCAAACCACGACCTCTTCCCTAATCATTGACGTCTGGAGGACCCCCAGGCGTTCTTGAGAGGGCCCCCCCCCCCCAACTTAAATTGGATCAAATGGACCCTTCCAGGGTCTGTAACTCAAGAGTTTAACAAGTGGAACCAACTCAAGACCCTCACGTGTACATACCTAACCATTTTGGTTCCACTTGTTCCACTCTCAGAGTCACGTGGGGGATCCGTGTGCTTAATGAATATAAACGAGGGGTCCTTGGAAATTCAACACTTTAAGAACCACTGACGTTAATACAGTAGACTGGAAGTGTGCAACGTTTTCGTCCGGGCTCCTCGGCAGACGCCTGCGATGTTGTGTCTAGTCCGAGAGGTGTTCCGTCCTACCACTTCCCCGGTATGGGCGTTCCACATTCGTACCAGGAGACGTAGCTGATGTGAGAGCGTCCGCCGATCTGCCCGAACATGACCGGCTGCTGCCGGATCGCCCGGTAGAACCCTGAAACACACACACAAACACACACATCGCTCAGCCTCTTTGATCACAGAAGTAATTTGTCTATGGAGAATAACATTGGATCATGTCAGGGCCGGATATAGCCAGCCCTACTAGGGTGGGCTGGAAGAATGGCACAGTTTTTCATACGAAGCAGTGGTTTTCATACCTTTTTGACACCAGGCCCACTATTTATTCAGCATTTGAGCCACGGAGCACAATTTGAGGACATCTTAGCCCCCACAAACGAAATATTTATTTTGCTTTTTTGCGTAAACATGAAACCAAATGGACCCTTGCGGGTCCATTTGGTTTCATGTTTACGCTCTCAAAGAGTTAAAATATCCATCATCTGGTTAACCAACTTTCCAACATTTAGCCTGGGGACCACCTGGCTGGAACCCTCTCAAGGACCACTAGTGGTCCACTGGTTGAAAACCATTGATATTACCTTTCATTGGGTGGGCAGGACTGCCCCCCTCTAGATCCGGCCCTGAATCATGTTAGAATTGATCTATCCTAGGGGCACAGTGGTTAGTGCTGCCGTCTTGCAGCTTGAAGGCGCCGCTAGGGTTTGCATGTTCTCCCTGTGTCCTCTAGGGTAGACACCCTCACAAAAACATGCAGTAACCCTGGGCTCCCCCTGGCCAGCCTGATGGAGGGGACAGGAACTGGTTGGAATAACGTGTTCCTTCCACTGCGCTACGTCCAACCAGGGAAAATCCCCCCGTCAGGTGACAAGAAAGCAGCTTGGACTCCTCATGCATTGAAGGAAGCATGGGTCAGGCCTTGCTGCGCGTGCTGTTGGTCTGTTAAAGGGGTTTCCAAATCACCCAAATCACTGAATGCTCCCATTATTCCGTTTTTGTCCACCATAAAAGACAGCACATACTGTATCCGTATCAGTTGATATCGGTTGATATCAGTATCAGAAATTAATTTTAAGAGTTGTACAATATTGGGATGTCGGATATCAGTAAAAAACTATGTATCGGACATCTCTGCTAGTAATGTATTCAATCCACTGTTGCCAACTTGGCGCATTTGTCGCTAGATTTAGCGCTTTTTCAGACCCCCCTAGCGCCCAAATTAGTGAAAAACTCCTGGCGGAAAATCTAGCGCTTTTTTGCGAGTGAGTTGGCGCGAAATTGGTTGGCAGGCGCCAGATATAAATCCCTATATATATATATATATATATATTTTTCCCCCCTCTCTCTTGCCTCCAGCACTGTCAGCACGGAGCGCCAATGTGCAGATCATTCGAGTATAGACGGAGTTACGCCAACCCCGTACGCCAGCCGCCAGTCCAATGGCGGCTATTCTACATAGACTTGTATTGACAATAGGGACAAATCGCACAACTACATACACCACGTGGCCGGGCTGTTTCTGTCCCTTCAATATCGCAACACTTGTACTCAGGAGGACGACTCAGGAAGCAGGCTGCAGCAACTCGCCGAGCAGAGCAGCAGCAGGCTCAAACTGTGGAGTGGGGACGAAATGAGCTGTCTCCGCGAACCCCTACCCATAACCACACCCCTTTTAACAAATCGTCCAACCAGCTATTTCTTCTGAAAAATAAAAGTTCAATTCTCTCTCTCTCTCTCTCTCTCTCTCTCTCTCTCTCTCTCTCTCTCTCTCTCTCTCTCTCTCTCTCTCTCTCTCTCTCTCTCTCTCTCTCTCTATATATATATATATACAGTGTTGGGACATGTGCACTACATAACTTAATATATTACATAATATATTACCAAAATGCAGTAACTTGTAATACAAATATATTACTTAAAAACAAATATATTATACTTTTCTTTCTGCATTACTGCATTATTTTCAATATTACTTTCTGTCAATCTGTCTCATTGCAAGTGTTCTTGTGAAATTATCGTGACAACTGCAGAAGTTAAATAATTACTTCTATCATTTGTCATCAAATTATTTATTCAGGAGTGACGTTTTTTCAAGTTGATTTCAGATGGATTTGTCCATATAGCCAAGTGCGTTTGCTTTATTGTAGGTGTACCACTGGCCTATGCAATATTTGATTAATAGTGACACTAAATATTAAATTATTTATTTTGTAAAAAGTTTTTTTTTCCAAAGTAATATGTAATAGCAATATTAATATATTACACTTGCTCAGACAGTAATATTGTAATATAATATATTGCTTTAAACTGGAGGTAATAATTGATAAGTAATATATTAACAAGGTAAAGTAATATTCCCAACACTGTATATATATAACCCCTAGCGCATTCTAGCGCATTTTGGAAGTGCATCTAGCGCCCTCTGCTGCTTGGGAGTTGGCAACACTGATTCAATCAATTAGAGCCCAACCGATGCCATATTTTTGGGGGCGATACCGATTTTTGGAAAAAACTACACCCATGTTACCGATGTTTTGGACCGAATGAAAAAAATTAAAACAATTAAAATACATTTGAAAAACTTGATAAACTCCAAATTTATTTTCTCTTTCAAGTAAACAATAGAATACGACATTGATGTCATTTTCTGTCTTTCTTTTTCTGTTCCAGGCATATATCAGCCGATGTTACCGATATATCGGTACGAATATCACCGATACCGATGCCGATATATTTGTATCGATATCGGCCGATATATCGGTCTAGCTCTACAATCAATCAATCAACCAACCAACCAACATTACCTTTAGTTAGTGGCAGCTGGTCAGCCCTGAGTTGTCTTCCTGTTTTTCCGTCTAAGAAAGAGTCGACAAACTGACAGTGATCCTCCCCGAAGCCTGACTGGTCCCCGATGCTGTAGAATTTACCTACACACAAATACACACACACACACGGTAAATGGTGCATTTATATAGCGTCTTTATCCAAGGCGCTTTACATAACTTGTGCATCACATTCACCACACACATTCATCCCCTGATGGCAGTGGAAACCATTCAAGGTACAACCAGCACATCAGGAGCAATTAGGGGTTCAGTGTCTTGCTCAAGGACACTTTGACAGTAACTCTGCGGGAGCCCGGGATCGAACCGGCAATTTTGCGGTTACCACCCGGGGACTCTACCCCTGAGCCACTGCCACTTGCACGCCACAGACACAGATTTAGACAGAGAAGCAAACACACATATCAGTGTGTGTGTGTGTGTGTGTGCGTGTGTGTGCGTGTGTGTGTGTGTGTGTGTGTGTGTGTGTGTGTGTGTGTGTGTGTGTGTGTGTGTGTGTGTGTGTGTGTGTGTGTGTGTGTGCGTGTGCATACCGGTCAGGGTGTCAGACAGGTAGATGTTGTATCTCAGAGAGTTACAGATCTGAACTCCTACAAACTTGCGGTACCAGGTCCTCTTCACGTACTGCTTGCCCCGGCACTCTGACTGACCGTCTGTCTGGAAGGGGAACGCTGTCCAGATGGCATCTTTACCTGCCACACACACACACGCACACACACACACACACACACACACACACACACGCACACGCACACGCGCACACACACACACACACACACACACACACACACACACACACACACACACACACACACACACACACACACACACACACACACACACACACACACACACACACACACACACACACACACACACACACACCATCAGGGGCGGATTGGCCATCTGGAGTACAGGGAGTTTTCCTGGTGGCCTGGACAAGATCCAAAATGCACTAGTGGCACTTCCAAAATGCACTAGAATGTGCTAGATGCTCGCCTGGAACATACGGATCAAAATGACCATTAATCTTCTACATTCTCTAGTTGTGTAGACTAAGTTGGGCTAATTCACATGATGAATATTTTAACTCTTGAGGGTGTAAAAATGAATTTTTACGCTCTCAAAGAGTTACCAAAGAGTTTTTACACACCCCCCCCCCCCCCCCCCCCCCCGGGTGGCCTGGCAAAGGCAAAATTGTCCCGGTGGGAAAATATGTGCCAATCCGCCCCTGCACACCATCATTATAACACCATTATATTTTATTCTAGGAGTCTTACATAATCATGTGATGGCGCAGCATTCACATCCCTATAACATAGTGTCGTTTATCACTAAAACACATGTGCTAGCTCTTACGTTATGCGTGCCAAAATAAGATGTCATTGCCTTTAAAAGGAGAACTGTTTTCTTAATCAAAAAAAAAAAATAAAAAATTGCATAACATTCCTGAGCACACCGCAGCAGCTCCGTGTCCGACCGCCTGCGGTGGATTTATCGCCAAATAATAGCTTATTGATTGCTCGACAATTATTAGACATATTATTTTTCCTTTCAGGATCTTGGATAACTTGCACAAGAGAGGATCCTAAGATAGAATCCATAATGTCTTACCTGATACGTTCTCACTGACCCGGGGATCCGCTGTGAAAGACAGACAGATTTTATGAGAGGCAGATTGTGATCTACCAGTAGATCACACAGGCTGTGCAGGTAGATCACATAGATCTGTAACTCTTGAGAGTGTTAAAATGAAACCAAATGGACCTTTACGGGCCCATTTGGTTTCATTTTACACTCTGAAGAGTTAAATTATATTTAAACATCTGAATTACAATTTCAAGGGTCCACACAATTAGAAAATGGAGAATAATTGTTATTTTGACCAATGTTTTGCCAGTTCTCTTTTCCCAATTGTGGACAAAAACGTCAAAGTTCTTAGTTCACAAACTGTCAACTCAAACCTCAAATACTGTTTTCAAACATCATACAGGATACAGGAAAACCTTCCAATTCTGCATTATTCTGCATTCTCACTAGTTAACAATGTTAACTAGTGAAACTTTGTAGAAGAGAAAATGGATGGAGAGAAAGATCGAGGTAGAGTCATTTCATTTGATGCTTACTTATAGTGCGTGCGTGTGTGTGTGTGTGTGTGTGTGTGTGTGTGTGTGTGTGTGTGTGTGTGTGTGTGTGCGCGCTTTCAAGGTTCAAGGTTTTTTATTTGTCACTTCAGTGTACGTCAGGACCAGGGGTGGACTGGGAGCTCAAAACGTACCGGGCAATTTTGTCTCAGAGCGGCCCTCTGAAGACCCTTAGCGTTGCAATCTTTGTGGGGGCTCCGGGGCCTGAGCCCCCATGAGAATTTAAGACATAAGGGGCTCTGGGGCTCGGGCTAACTAAAATTAGTTAGTTAGTTTTAGTTAACTAAAAAAAACCCTGCAATAGGCAGTCTTATTTGAAGAGGACAGAGGGCCGCCAGCACTGATTCGTGGGCCGGTTTTGTGCAGATTTTTTTTTTATTCATTATTATTATTATTTTAATTAAAACACGACATTAACGGCCCCCGGGGGGGGGTCGGCCCACCGGGAAAATGCCCTGTATGCCAGACTGTCAGTCCACCCCTGGTCAGGACATATACAGGGATGAAATAGCGTGAAGGTGCTAAGCTAACCAGGTGTGATAAAGTGGCAGTAGTGTGAAGCTAACAGACAGCTAGACAGGGCATACAGTATCGTACCTGACTCTGTGCTGAAGGACACAGGATCACTGGCAGGTCCAGTCCCCAGTTCATTCTTAGGTGTCACCTTAAACTCATAACTGATGGAGAAGAGATACAATATGCACACACGTGAATGCACGCAGGCACACATGGAAATAATGTTACTTAAAATGATTAGACATATAGATGATTTTCTTTATAAACAACCATATTTCATCTTCAATGTGTTTTCTAGTATGTTAGATTGGTGGTATTACCATAATACAAGGGTTTTCAACAGATGGTCCGGGGACCACCAGTGGTCCTTGAGAGGGTTCCAGGTGGTCCCCAGCTAAGTTGTTTAACCAACCCTTTCAGGCCGGGAATCCATATTTGGATTCTGTACAGTATGTACAGTATTCCATAATTAACTTTTTTTCCATGTGAAATTTAAATATTTTAAGTTTTTCAGAAACCTTAGGTCAGGCCTAAATGGGTTAACCAAATGTAACTCTTGAGAATGTAAAAATGAAACCAAATGGACCCTGGTGGTTAACTAACTCCCGTCATTTACCCTGGGGACCACCTGGAACACTCTCAAGGACCACTGGTGGTCCTTGGACCACTGGTTGAAAACCACTGACGTAAGCCATGTAATAAGCGGGATAACACCCTTCGGACCGGTGATTTGTTTCCTAACTAACTGACCTCGGCTGCACCTTAGTTATTAGGAAACAAATCTCCGTTTCGCCGGGTGTGATCCCTTATATCAGTGGTTTTCAACCTTTTTGACACCAGGGACCACCATTTATTCAGCATTTGAGCCACGGACCACCATTTGATGACATTTTAGCCCCAAAGACCTAAAACTAAATAATTCTTTTGGTTTTGTTGACAATTCCAGGCTGGATTTTGCAAACAAAACAGTGTAGACCTCTTAATTAAATAGTGCTAGTTCAGATGATGAATATTTTAACTCTTGAGAGTGTGAAAATGAAACCAAATGGACCCGCAAGGGTCCATTTGGTTTCATTTTCACACTCTCAAGAGTTACATCTGGTTAACCAACTTTCCATCATTTAGCCTGGGGACCACCTGGAACCCTCTCAAGGACCACTGGTGGTCCCCGGACCACCTGTTGAAAACCCCTGCCTTACATAATACAGTATGTTAGCTTGGTAATTACCATAGTATAATACAGTATGTTAGGTTAGTAATTACCATAGTATAATACAGTATGTTAGTTTGGTAATTACCAGAGTATAATACAGTAAGTTAGTTTGGTAATTACCAGAGTATAATACAGTAAGTTAGTTTGGTAATTACCAGAGTATAATACAGTATGTTAGTTTGGTAATTACCAGAGTATAATACAGTAAGTTAGTTTGGTAATTACCATAGTATAATACAGTATGTTAGGTTAGTAATTACCATAGTATAATACAGTATGTTAGTTTGGTAATTACCAGAGTATAATACAGTATGTTAGCTTGGTAATTACCATAGTATAATACGGTAAGTTAGTTTGGTGGTGACTTCAGTACCTGTTGTCTGGTTTCAAGTTCTCCACAGCTGTGTGCGTCTGGTTGGTGGTCAGAACAGAAACCTGTTCTCCATCTGGTCCTTTAGCTGTGGACACCACCTCATACTCTGGAAACACAACCACAGCAACAACACACTGCTAATAACAATGACAACAACAGTACATTTTTACCAATGTAATAATAATTTACAGTGGTGAGGTGCTGGAGTCACAACAGTCACAAGCAGTGTTGTAGTGGGACTTTTAGAGGTGGGGGGACGCCTCTTAAAGGGGAATTCCACCCATTTTCAATTATTTTCTGAGAGTGTACAAATGTGAACCAAATGGACCCTAGCGGGTCCATTTGAGCAAGTCAAGTAAATGACAAGACAAAAAACAAGACAAAGCAAAAGTAAATGACAAGACAAAAAAACATAGGCCTACTTTTGCCCGGTCACATGGTTTGTCACATGGTTCATGCAGAGCCTGTGCACTGACTAACTCGAGTTGAAACACATTGTTTTCAACGAGAACGGTGCAAATAAGCGATTTTGTCGCTGCATAAAAAATGACAACCGTTTAAAAGTATTGTTCAGTAAAGTATTGTTCAGTGGCAATTAAAGATTACCTGTGTATCGAGATGGGTTACCATGGTTACCTGTGTATCCGGTACCTGGGTTACCATGGTCTTGTTTCTACCTGGGTTACCCATAGAGTTATAAATATAGAGAGGGGACTGGAGACTTGCCGTTCATTTCAATACAAGTTGCTCAGTGGCGCTTTGAAGCACCCGGAAGACTGCCGGAAGTGCGCCTATTTCCGCATTTGACCACCAAAAATACACCAAAAATACATCTGTTATGTTTTGAGAGGTAGTATTTGACATGAGGACCGTTGGTTCAGCCAGAAACAACTTAAACACAAACTGCCCTGTACGCGTGCACAAAGCAAACCAGCGTGCGTGCTCTCGGGGCGCTCGTGCATGAATTCCACCCGCCTGCAGTACCAAACTTGACCACCAGGGCCCGTCTGCTTCAAGCCTGGAGGCGCTATCTGTGGATGTGGGGTTACCACAGTTACCTGTGGTGTAGCCTCGACACCCAGGCTTTCATTTTCGTCCGCCTTGTGCGAAAACGGAAAGCCTGGACTAACGCACGTTGGAAAGTGGCCTTGAGGGGGGAGTGAACCTTCCGGGGTGGGCGTCGCTCTAAATGATGTGACGTAGAACAGCAGTGGACGGGCGTGGGAGGGGCCGGGGATGACGACACGTTAGTGAGATCAAATCAGAGCGCAGCACTTCCGCCGTGTGGATCCCACGACACCCCCGCCCCCCAAGGCCAAAATCATTGAGGGCTAGACCAGGCTACCTGTGGTGTCGTTGTCCCTCTTGTCCCAGTCCAGGATGACGAAGGAGGGGCATCCCTCCACCGTGACCACGGTGAGGTTGGAGGGCGGGGCTCTGGGCGGGGCCGTGACGTCAGCCTCCGGAGCAGGGTCCTCCGGGAAGTAGTTGAGAGAGGAGGTGATGGAGCAGGGCTCATCTGGACGTTTATCTATCTTATACATCACATGAGGAGCTGAGAAGAGAAGATTAAAAAGGTACGTATATTCAGTGACGTCACTTTATTCAAATTTATTCAAATATATTTTTTATGGTGATAATCCACCATACTAGAGAGCGTGCAAACCACATAATTAGTTCCTCATTGTCCCCTATGATAAATAAAGTTACCGAACCTGAACTGAAATAATAATAATACAAGTAGAATACTATAATGCTTCCGTCTTTAGTTTAAATATTATGTCAATTTAACTACTGTGTGGAGGAAAAAAAGCTGTTTATAACAGACTGAAAGACAAGGGCAAGTAGCCTACATTTACTGAATGGAAATGTTTTGTACATTGTTCTTTTGTAGATTTTCCCTGTTTGTGATGCTTGCTTTAATTACAGACAGTACATGTGTCAACTTTTATTTTTGTGAACTGACAAAGAAACATGGATACTGTTCATTTAAACAGTGGATGGATTATATAAAATGTTTGAAAAGGGAATTGTGATGCTGTTTAATTCACAACTACTCTGGATCTCATTATTTACATCACAAGTTATGGGATTTCTATCTAGCGCCTCTGCTGGAACATTCCACCATAGCAGTTCCTGTTTACACTGAGCATGTGCAAACCTCCGGCACCAGCCTGCGCCACGCCCCCGTGCACTATCCTCTTTATTTATCATAGATTGTACCCAGTGAACCACAGGAGTAAAACAACAAAATAGTTTCAGTTTTCTCAGGTGTTTCTTGGCGAGTGCCGTTGGCCTCAGTTGCGTTTCCCCTCACTGTAGAGTGTGTGCACGTGCATATCGTGCACATGCACACACTATTTTTTCAAATCACCCAAATCCCTAAATACCCCTCCCCCTGTTGTTCAAACCAAGATTCCGACAGCACAAACACTGGGACTAATCTATTCTACTGCCAAGGCCACTAACATGTGTTGTGCATGTGTGCGTCTGTCTGTCTTGCGTTGTTGTTGAAGGGGTGACAGTGGCTCTGGTTACAGGGTGGCTGCTTGGTCCCCAATTCAATCCCAGGGCTCCCACAAAGTTAGTATTGAAGAGCACTAGACCAAGACGCTAATTGCTCCCCATGTTATGTGAGGCAGGTGTTTTCAACAGGTGGTCCGCTTATACATTTTCCCACACACATTTTCAAATCCCACCCATTTTTAATGTGTAGAAAACCTCTAATATACATCCCAAAACTTAAACATGCCAGCTAAATTATTATTATTATGATTTTTATATATATTATTTTATTATTATGATTATTATTTAGGAGGTTGTACATTAAGTTGAGATATATATTTATATTATGTAGTGTTGATGTAGCAAGCTACATCAAGCTACTTTTGTTGTGTAGCTTGTAGTGTAGCTTGCTACAATTTTCTGGGGATAGCTTGTAGTGTAGCTTAGCTACATTTTTTCGAGAGTAGCAAGTAGTGTAGCTTACTACATTTTTCCTGTAACTTGCCCATCACTGGCGACCGGGTATTCATTCTCCTTTAGCTTTGGCTGTGGTGCGTCTTTACTTACAATTTACAATTTAGGTATTTAGCAGACGCTCTTGATCCAGAGCGACTTACAATGGTGAAAAAGTTTACAATTTAATCAGGATTTACAATACATTTTACAACATACAATGAAGCGCTAAAAACATTGTAATACATTAGGCAACCTATATAAGTCATTGCAGCAAGTACTGTGGGTTGGTATGTAATACAAGTGCTATGGGCTGAGATGGAGTCTGAAGAGGTGTGTCTTAAGACTGCGGCGGAAGATAGGTAGAGAGTCTGAGGTGCTTAGATTCCTAACATTCCTAAACTGTACACGGTGTGACGGGAGTTGCCGACAGATTGATCTGCGGAGCTCTGAATCGATTCTCGATAAAGATGATGATGAAGGCGACTCACCAACAAAGCGTTTCTTGCCCATGGCGTCCACCTCGGAGCTGGGCTGAGAGCTGAACTTGTCTGACTCCTCCCAGTGTTCAAACGGAGTCACTGCAGGGGAAAATTTATTTAATGTCCACGTCTCTGCCATGGTAGGAAAGCTAGGAGGCCATTTATTTTTTTGTACAATACCGTTCTCAACCGGAGCTGTGGTTGTGGTTGTGGTTGTTGTGGTCGTGGTTGGCTTGCGTAGCCGTCGGTCTGGTTTGGCCGTGACCGCAGAGAAGTGAGGGTTCAAAACCGACAACTTGTCTGTTAGCTTCAGCCTGTTCAACTTGTCTGAAAGGGGAAAAAAAGAGAGAAATGCAAAAACAGACTGACTTAGATGGTCTGCTCCTGAAATAACAACCTGCTTCCTCACCTGATAAAACTAATACTAACTAGACCTGTGCCCCTTCGGGCACATGTCTCCACCAGCAGGGTAATGTTAACAGTCACTGGTGGTGACTATGTTTCACCCCTGCAGGCAACCGTTACGTCAACCTGCGGGTGATGTAACAGGCGTGTGAACAAACGTACGTGTGAACAGACGTACACGTGCACAGACAGACGGACAGGGGACGAAACATAGTCACCACCTTCAGCAGATTCTACCGTTATCAGTAGATAAGATCGCAGTTATCACGTTGTCATCAGCAGGAGTTTTTCATCAGAGAATGGCCATGCGCTGCCTACTGCCATTGTTCCGAGACGCAAAACCCTAGCCCCCTCCAACCGTAAACCTAATCCTAAATGCCCAACCCTCAACCTAACCTAACGGTCTGTGAGGTGGTTGAGGGTCACCTCAACCACCGCAGATTTGACTGTTATCAGTGGATAAGATCGCAGTTGTCATGTTATTATCAGTGAGTTCGCTCCCAGACAACATGCCTCCTCAATAAGATGGTGCTGATAAGCAGCCTACTGGGAATTATCGCTTGATAACGGTAGAAGCGGGTGCCACCTTACGGTGGAGACAATAATGGTAATATAATAATAATAGTCACCCATCTCTCCAGGCTTTCCAACCAGGTTGGGTCTTCTCTTGTTCATGGTAGAACGTGATGGAGAGCCTAACACGCACGCACGCGCGCACACATACACACACACGCGTGCGCACACACACACAGACACACACACACACGTGCACACACATACACACACACACACACACACACACACACACACACACACACACACACACACACACACACACACACACAGACAACGGAGGACAACAAAGCACAACACAGGATTTGTATGATGAAGCAACCCTTCCGCTGAAAACCGATTCCCTTGGAATGTCCGTCCCAAGAAGTGTTGTGTATATGATATGATATACAATAGTAGGCCTACGTTATTGGCAGTTCACACTGAAATTTGTCTTGCGAACCAGCAGCCATGTATACAGTCTGCACACAATTGATTTGGCACACCACAAAGAACAAAGACAACATTACATACATAAAGACATTAATACAATTATTTCCACAACTTGGCTCACCCCTGGACACACTCCTGATTAAGGGTCAAAGTCGAATGGCAAAGGACCTCTTCATCTGACCATTTTGGAACACATGGCCTACATTTTTGTCACCATTAATCCCCTTATCCCTTAGCTTCATTGCCTTTTTAAACTATTTAAAAAAGACTTTTAACAGTAGTTAAAATGGCCAGTCTCAGTGTCAATAGATTGGCACGTTGAACTATTCCAAAAAAGTTAGTCAAAATAAGAAGTTAGGGATAAGGGGTTTAGCTCGTGATGAAAATGGATATCTCCTTCCTGCAACCTACAGTATCGATGTTCTCGGAATCTCCGTACCACACGTGGCTAGCGTTTGACATGATATTCCTTGGCAATCTCGGAATGCGTGGATGGATATAACCTCTGAAGTGGGTTGTCAAACAATCCTCGAGCAAAACGCTCAGTTGTTGCAGAAGTTGTGACTTATAGGTGATCAATACCAGGTGGTAGTCCAGCCCTGAAGAACACTCGTAATGACAGAAGTGAAAAACAACAGAAGAATCCGTCTCAAGGATCTCAGACAGGCAAAGGAAGCGGATTCTTTTTGCTTTGTCTACTTACACACGGATTCAATCTTGAACTTTTCCAAGAAAAGAATTGATGGCGGTCTTTGACTCCATCACTATGAATAGTAACCAGTTTCACTTCTTGAGAATTGCTTGGACATCCCAAAGAAGAAGGACAACGTTGACTAGTTCCCCTGCAGCCAAACACAGTATTGATGTTGGACCATCAGCATAAACAAGCCGTCCCAAACGAAGCCACATGGAAGGAGGTTTGTGCTCTAATCCAAAACAGTGAGGATACCCCCTCTGGAACTGGACCGCTAACGTGAACATCATTAAGGTCGTGGGAACTTTAAGTGGTGTAATATAATACTGTACTTCTTGAGGTAAATTTACTAGCAAGAGTACTTCGAATTGTCAGTACATTTTATTCCAGGGAAAAACTTGTGAAACCTTCCAGCTTTGGTACTACCATTGCCGGACTTTTACTTATGAAAGAATCTTGGAAGAATCTTTTTAGCCAAAATCAAAATAGATATTTAGCTATATATTTTTTTGGATTTTAATGTTGCTTCTACTTTGTTGGGAAGGTGGTGCCAATGTGAGAGGGAGAGGGGGTTGTGCGGGGTGATGCAGCGTTTTAGCCAATCACAGCTCAGCAGTCTCCATACTGAGCCAATAGAGTGGAGGTGAGGTGGAGTTAGATTCTGTTTTTAAACAAATCTGTTTACAAACACAGTGTTTGTACACTAAAGTCGCCTACATTGCCTTTGTAAGTAAAGTAAAGTAAAGTAAAGTAAAGTAAAGTTTGAGTATACATTCCACCACTGATCTTTAGGGGCGTTTGCTGAGGAAATTTGATTTATAACAAACACGCATGCATGGCACATGGCTCTCTCGCACGCAGACACGTGACACACCCGTACGGAATGCTGCGATTGGTTCCCTTCCCTTCTATTATCGTTAACATTACGACATGTCGCATGGTTTGTTGGCTGGTCAGAAATGTCTTTGGTCTTTGGTGTAACGCCAGAGGGTTCGACTCCATGGTCTCCCACGTGGAAACCTAACATGTTAATTAACCACTAAAGGCACCCTGCGACTCCGGGGGAAGATATTAAAGACTTTTAGATCGTTTAGGCTAAGGTCGCATGAGCCGCTCTGTCTGCTACCCAAACTGCCACCCTGTCTGCTACGTATAGGCACGACTAATCCTCGGTCCTATAAAATGAAATAACGTATTGTTTTATTGTAATGAAATCATGCGCTCCATCATCATCAGCCCTCACATCGCATGTAGAAGCTCATGTTCTCCGTCTCCCGGGATAAAAATCTTTATGTTCTGAAGCTCGTAGTCGATTCCAAGAAATACTACATCTGTTGTCAATTACATTACTACTCTCCTCTCTCCCTGTCCTCTCTCTCTCTCTCTCTCTCTCTCTCTCTCTCTCTCTCTCTCTCTCTCTCTCTCTCTCAATCAGTGTGTTGGTCCAGAGAGTGTAACAGTCATGCTTCTCTCTCTCTCTCTTTTTTTTAAACAAACTGGGCATCAGAGACTCGTATGCCTCACATGTTCTCGTTTAAGACACTTATTATTCATATTCTCTACCTCTCTCTCTCTCTTTTATAAAAGATCACATAGTGACCCGTTAAACGTGAAGTCAAAGAACATCAGGCCACGGGCCCAACTTGCTTTAGAGTCATATACTGTGTGTATATGTATACTGTATATATACACAGTATGTACAGTATATACTGTATATATGTATATTAGTATTAGCAATACATGAATTTTAGGACTCATGAATGATTACAATTTTTAATCATATTAATCACAGCTTCAAAATTAATTTAATCATGATTAATCACCATTCGACCTGTTTCCAAAAGATGCCACGCCATGTTTTCCTGTTCTCTATGGCTCTGGTTACGGAGAGACACATGGCTATATGTCTCCGTAAAACCGTGCCCTACCCATTATTGCAATGAGGGTTTAGTCAGGGTTCACATGAGTTAACTGCGCTCAAAATTTTAATCAGATTAATCAACAAAATGAATTTAATCCTATTAACAGTAGCATGTTTAATGGCAAATGAAAAATCCTATAACGACATGATGAAATGTCAGGTGATAGAGTGTTTCCTACTGAAATCAGACTGAATTGCACTTGCAAAAATATAACTGTCTTTACGGTTCGGTCGGACAGCACAGGCATGCCCACGCACCTTCTGAGTTTGTGAGAGCATTTTGAACCAAGCATATTTTTTTCCTTCATGTTTGGATTCTTCATCCATCGCATATTTTACAAGGCCAACAACTTTTAGTCACTCACTGGTGGAAGTATATGAGCAAGTTGTATATAAAAAAATAATCTGGTTTCAAAATTTAACTTGAGCAAATAGTTAATTCCAGATGGGGAAACTAACAATGATGATGAAGTATAACAGGGCTTAATTTGATTTTTTTTGTTCCAACCAAGGTTCAGGTTTAATGTTGTTATTAGTGAAATTAAAAGATGGGTGCTAATTGTTTTTAATTTGCTGCTTTCTTAGAAATTTTAGCTGTTTTTTGCTGTGACATGTTGGAATGACCTGTCAAAAACAACTAACAACAACCTAAAACAATGGTGTCAAACTCAGATACAGAGTGGGCCAAATTTTAAAACTGAACAAAGCCGCGGCCAAGTTTGAACAAACTAACCTTTTAAAGGGGAATTCCACCCATTTTCAAAATTTTGGGTCTGAAAGAAAAATCATTAACATGGTGAAATACATCTTGGTGATGTCATCAGATGTATTTCACCATGTTAATGATTTTCTCAGACCTACATTTTTAGGAAATACAGAATTGGGGGAACTTTTTTTTATCATGTCCACACAACATCTCTAAGGTATATTAATGACATATTAAAATGTTGAAAATGGGTGGTCTTCCCCTTTAATTTGATAATGTCTCAAGGGCCAAATTTGGC
The DNA here is from genome assembly GCA_039105355.1 of Benthosema pterotum. Taxonomy (NCBI): domain Eukaryota; kingdom Metazoa; phylum Chordata; class Actinopteri; order Myctophiformes; family Myctophidae; genus Benthosema; species Benthosema pterotum. Next base: position 26,800,102 of record CM076988.1, on the reverse strand, counting down.
CCGCGGGCCAGAGTTTGACACCCATGACCTAAAACATGGACATTGGATGAAAAAAAGTTGTCCTAGTTTGCTGATACTCGGGCTGCAGTGAGGCAGTGGTAGAAGTGTAAAGTATAGAGAAACAATGGTCATACTCCAGCGAACTGAAGTAGAGTGGTGTAGTAATGACTAATGAGTTTCTTTCCAGCAGCTGTGTGGGTCCAGTAAACATGCTCTCAGTGCTCCATAGAAGCAGCATCAAACATTGTTTTCCATATTAGGACGATATGAGATGCCAACAGCCTGCCATGCTCTGGTGGCAGAGCGCGAGGCCTGGTCTAAACATTGGCTCCTCTGCGGAGAAGAAGCGAAGGGCCTTCCAAAAGCTCTCTGTGCTTAAAACAACATGTACAGCCCTTCCAAAATCTCCCTGCGCTTAAGAAAAATGATGTATAGCACTTCTCAAAGCTCCGTGCGATTACAAAAACCATGTACAGCTTTTCTCCGAGGCTCTGCGCGCTTATGAAATCATGGTGCACTGCAACCCCTTCCAAAGGATCTTTGGCTTACGAGAGCCATGTAAAAAACACTTCCCAAAGCTCTCTGAGTGCTTACAAAAAACGATGCACAGCCCTTCTGTGCGCTTGACACAAAGCACAATGCAAGCAATCAAGCAAGGAGCAAAATGAGCTGAAAGCCACAAGCGTGACAACATGGTGGCTTTATGGTGACAGGGTATAAGATAGAGATCGACCGATCAGACTTTTGGCCGATGTTTCCGATCACCGATTAGTGGAACATCAAAAAGGCCGATAGCCGATATCAGCCGATACGATTATTATTTACTTTAATAGAATAAAAGTGCGGAAGCAGCAAAAGTGTTTCAGTTTCCCCTCCATCACATGCATCTTTTTTAATTCAAGTACAGGCACAGAGCTTCAGACATAAAAGAAAAAGAGAAAATACATTTTGGATAATTTGGATAAATCTATAAATACATGAGGTGATAGAGTCAGAGACACACAGCTATACATCTCCTTACCACCACAATCTACCGGATCTTCAATGAAAGTGGTCGATGTACCATTTTTGAACATTTATAATAAATACAAATAATCGGCTGCTCTTTTTTCGATTATTTATTTTGAGCACCGATACCGATTATTAATAAAATCATGAATATCGAATTCGATAATCGGCCGCGGCCGATAATCGGTCTATCACTAGTATAAGATGCAGAGAACAGAAGCAGATGAAACCAGACGGATCTCTGCGGGGGACCCCTGATGTGAATTAGCCACAAGAAGATCAAATCAAAGTGATTTGTGAGTCATTGTCAGCCGGTGGATTGGTTTCCCTATTCATCAAAGAAACATTATAGAGGGATTAAGTGCTTAACGTGTTATACAGGGATTAAGTGGTTAACCTCGTCTCAATTTATGTCAGATGTAATAAGGGGTCTCCAGCAAGATATGGTTGAGGAGCACTGCATCAAGGGGCTTCGGCTAAGGAGAGATTGCTCTTTCTTCAAACTGTGGTGTGAGAGAGAGAACCTTGAAGGCCGGCCAGAGGCACACGCCAGAGTGAGCTTCTTAAAAGTTAGCTGGCGATTTGAGGGCAGAATACTTTCCGAGAGAAAGGCTATTTTCCGAAGGCTCTGGCCGAGTCTCTGTTCTCAAAACGACCAATGTGCGAATGAGCATGCTGTCCCAGACTGCCTGACTGAAAACACCCGGGACACTGCTCCACACGTCCTGGACTCTTCTGCCCTTTCCTAAAAGACCTTGTGTAACGCTCCACATGTCCTAGACTCTTCTTCTTCTCCCTTCTCTAAAACGCCACGGACAACAACACTCCACATATTACCATGGTCTCTTCGACCCTAAAAACACCCTGTGGAATGTTCCAGATATCTAAACTTTTCTACCTTCCCTAAAACATCATGGACAACGCCCAACACATCCTAGACTCTTATGTAAAACAAACTGTGCAATGTTCCACATGTCCTAGACTCTTCTCCCTTCCCTAAAAAATAAAAATGCCCTGGACAACGCTCCACACATCCTAGACTCTTCTCCCTTCCCTAAAAACACCCCGGACAACGCTCCACACATCCTAGACTCTTCTCCCTTCCCTAAAAACACCCCGGACAACGCTCCACACATCCTAGACTCTTCTCCCTTCCCTAAAAAACACTCCACACATCCTAGACTCTTCTCCCTTCCCTAAAAACACCCCAGACAACGCTCCACACATCCTAGACTCTCCTAGACTTATATCGACTATAAAGAAGGCCTACCAACCATCCTACAGGACAGTTCGGATTAGAACGAATCAGACAACAGTACTCAAGGACAACAGATCTCATCCATTCCCAATAAGACCAACAGTCATTAGAAGTATATGACAGACCTTTTTTGAACACTGTTTTGCCAAATGACATTTTCACAAAATGAGTGGTTTAACGCAAAACACAACAAACGCAATGAAACACACAATAAAACACACAATAAAAACCAACATGTTTAATATAAAGCTGCACAACAAACACCCAATTCTGCCTTTGTCAAGCCCCGCCCATGGTTTTGCCTGTCTTCACACTCATTGGTCAGACACAAATCCTTGGTACTTGGTGTCAGTAAAAAAAATATCATGTTAGTCTTTAGTTTTTTTTTTTTTTTTTTGCAAAAAATGATATTTTAGCTCAGGGGCCGGGAACCTTTTTGGCTGAGAGAGCCATGAACACCACATATATTTAAATGAAATTCTTTGAGAGCCATACAATTTTTTCAAAACCTAAAATACAAGTAAATTTGTGCATTTTATGTAATTTCAACACTATTAAAGTACAATAAGTCTGAGTTATTTTAATAACAAATTCCTCTGTCCATTCCTGTTGAAAATACAATACTCCTCGTCCTTTTTGGTCTTTTAGCGCAATTAGCTTGCTGTACGGAACTTCTTGCACATGTGCACATCGGCCGCTATTTTTGACAGCAGAGCAAAATATGTCAAACAGTGTCTGAGTGCCTCATCTACGCTGCCAAAGCGATTGATACTTTCCCACTGAAAATACTGTGAATCAGCTTTCTTTCTTTGATTTCGCACATGCACAAACCAGTATAATGACGCTTTTTTATATAATTAAAAATTTGTCTGTGAGACAGATGCAGCCATCAAAAGAGCCACATCTGGCTCTTTTGAGCTATAGGTTCCCTGCCCCTGTTTTAGCTAATTCAACATGAAAAGGGGGAACCAGGGTGGAACAAGGCAGAAAGAGCCTGTTGGTTAGTCAGTCAGTAACCAGTCAGATGTCTGACAAATGGCTAATTAAAACAGCTTAACACAAAGCTACACAACAGACTCACAGTGAAAACAACACACATGGAAATGGATGAGATGATATGAATGAAAAAAGCAGCAGATACACAAACACACCTGTACACACACACACACACACACACACACACACACACACACACACACACACACACACACACACACACACACACACACACACACACACACACACACAGAATCTGAATACAGACCTCGGTGGTGGTAGTATAGCAAATATTACAAGAACAACAACAACTTTGTCGGCCAAAATGGTGCAAATGCATGAAATATAACCATAAACTATAAATATATGTTTTGCCTACTGTGGCTCTGTCCGCACATAAGGAAGCAAGGAAAAAATATGAATGAATACTGTAGCAGCATGGCTGATGACAAGCACAAAACAGAAAAAACAAAACAAAAAAACAACAACCAGAGTTGATCCGACATCCTGCCAGTGACCGCAGCGATGTGAACCCGCCCACATTGTATGTAACCACACCCACAACCTATAAAATCACTTCCAATCCTTGTGATTGTTTGCATCGGCTCCAAAAAACCCCAACCAAAGCCTCAGTATGGTCCTTAAGGGGATATTTCACTTTCAAACAGAGAACATAGTGGAAGTACATCAGGTTTATAAAGTCGTTTTGTGCCAGTGCAGCGTTGACTAAAATGTTGAACGGGGCTCTGAAACCTTTCATAGAGACTGTGAAAGGTTAAATTATAACCACACTGTGTTGTGCAATGTTGTATCTGTTAGTTATTTTTATTTTGTTTGTCATTGATGTTTTATGTGTGGCTGCAGGGGGGGGTGAAAACCCAAGACAAATTTCCCTTGTGGCCAAATAAAGTTAAATTATAATATACTGTAAATGCCTATGATATCCATCACAGCAAGGGACTGCTTAAGAAATATAAACAACAACTAAGCCAAATAAACACTATAAACACTTGAAGTAGGACTTATCAGGTTATTTCACTGACACAAATGAATAGGACCATTGTTTATAACAGTGACAAGGACCGTGCATGCCATTCTTATTCACTATTGACGCAAACATCTGTGTACAGTAGATGCTAAAATGACACGACAATGACAAACACGTTTGCAATTGAAATATTCCTTCAAAGAATCTTGCGCCAAAACCTCACCACATGTTGCAGTGGATGTGTCGCACTAGAACAGGGGTCGGCAACCCAAGATGTTGAAAGAGCCATTTTCGACCCAAAATTAAATTCAAAATCTGTCTGGAGCCGCATTTTATTATTTTTTTTCCTGAGAGTGTGCAAATGTGGACCAAATGGACCCTGGCGGGTCCATTTGGTTCCATTTGCACACTCTCAGAAAAAAAAGGTCCTCAAAGAAAAATCATTAACATGGTGAAACAACCTTTCTTCAGAAATGGAGTTTCTAAAGTTTTACAGAACTCCATTTCTAGTCCACACAACATCTCTAAGGTATATTAATGACATAGTAAACTGAGTAAATCTTTGAAAATGGGTGGTTCAGATTGAAAGCTCCACCTCTGATAACTGCTGGGCTTTTTTGACATGGCCAAGTGCTACTTTAACTGGCAACTGTCAGACAGCACCGCGTTTTGGGTGACTGAAATGTTTATATTATTTTGGTGCGGATAACCCCAGTGTGTGTATGTAATAATGCTACAGCCACTGAGCCACTAGGGCTGTGTTCTGGAGCCGCATGCGGCTCCTGAGCCGCAGGTTGCTGACCCCTGCACTAGAACAAAAGGCCTAAACAAACAGCTCAAAACCTCATACCTCCAGTGCATCAAGTTGGGCAGAAGTGTTCAGCAGAGGCTATACTGGTGTGAAAGTACAGCAACATGAACCTCTATGTCGGACACATCCGTTTCCCATGTGCCATTGCGAGTTGTGCGGTAGGGACGGCTGAGATTAGGGACTTTAAGTGGAAAAATATCAGTGTGTGACAACTGCATAATCCACATAGCGTATAGAAAGACATTGTTGTAATGCGTAGGTGGTGTCAGCAAAAGGAAATCGGGGACTTTAAGCATCTACTCTTTTTATGACTGCTCCCTTGGCAGAAGTACGGAGGGCTATGACGCAATCGCCGTAGCTGTCAAAATCATTAAAGGTATAGTAAGTGATTTCACTTGAGTCAAATATTGTTTTTTTCTTCTTTTTGGCTAATCCTCCCTACTATAGAGTGTGGTGACCATATAAGGAGTTCCTCCCTGTACCTAGTGAGCCCCTGGGGGTCAAAAGACCCAAGTTTCAGTTTGGGCTTTGGGAGAAAAGCCTTTCGTCCAATCAGGATGAGAGGGGGCCTTCCTCCAATCAGGATCGAGTGGGGATGTGCCTTGGTGTACGTGTTGTTGGCATGTTGTAGTTCCCCTCACTGTAGAGTGTGTGCATCATGTGCACATCATGGCAGCTGGGGCACTGGAAATCACTTACTATAACTTTAAGCAAACAGCCATCCACAACGGTGATGGGTTACCATGGTGACGTGTCTATGCAGCCTGTGTCAAACAGACCTTGTTGTCACTACGTTAAAGCGTACGTTCTGCCCTAGTAGGAACGGCTGCTACGGCAAGCAAAGTTTATCTATGGAGCACGGATCGACTTCCTGTTGCCGTAACGTCATATGACGTCGCCGTCATATGCTTAATCACCTGGACAATGAACTGACTTGTTATACTGTATGTAGTTGACATGTTTACATGTACACCTGATGCTGTGCCCCCCCCCCCCCCACCACACACACACACACACACACACACACACACACGCACATAGACACCCTCAGGCACACATTATTACACACAACTCAACATGTGCACAACATACACCACATGGCGGAAGGAAGTGATGGACAACAGATGGATTGACGGACATATATATGGTGGGACGGATGGACGGACGGATGGACAGATGGATGGGTGGAGATGGACAAAATGGCCGACATATAGAAAAAGGTGGAGGTTTGTAGATAGAGGATGTGTTACCGGACAGGCCTGGGTTCCACACGGCGGCTTTGGGCAGAGCCAGACCTCTGTGATGTTGTTGTTGTTGTCTGTGGCCTGCGGAGTAACCACACATGGTTAGCACAGCTCGCTCTATCATTCTCTCTCTCTCTCTCTCTCTCTCTCCAGGGGCGGATGTAACATCTCCCATTTGGGGGGGGCAAGAGAAAATGGTATGGGGGCGGCTTCATCGCCCGTGCCGCCTCCATACCATTTTCGTTTACAGGACTTTTATTGGTCAAGTAAAGCATCAATAATAACATCAGTTGTTGTTGAAGTTGCAACAGACACGCAGCATGTAATAAAGCTAAAGGTCTGACTCAGAGAGTTTTCTGTTTTCAATGATGGAATGCTGTTGGCTTAGTGGTGACACAGCTGTAGTTAGTTAGTTGCAGTAGTAGTGTTTCAAATCATTTTAATTATAAGCACTTTAATTTGAAATATCTTGGGTCGTTTGGATTGTCATGTTTGCTGGGGCAGTCTGGGCATTTAAGGGGGCATTGCATTGCCCCCCCATGCCCATGCCTAGATCCGCCCCTGTCTCTCTCTCTGATCAAGTCACTAACTGGAAGTGAAGGCTTGTAAAGAGTCAAATGAAGGGAAAACCCTGCTGACATGAAGCAGATGGAGCTCAGTGGAAAAGCCCTTCTAGCATGTGTGTGTGTGTGTGTGTGTGTGTGTATGTGTGTGTGTGTGTGTGTGTGTGTGTGCGCGCGACTGTGCGTGTATGGCTGTGGCTGTGCGTAAAAAGACCTTCCAGCATGTTGAGTCTTTTCCACTTCGCTTTGAATCCGACCGAGCCAACTGTTCTCCAGAGAATGCCATCTGTGTGTGTGTGTGTGTGTGTTCGTGCGTGCGTTGGGAGAGGAGAGTGAGGTCTTCAGTCGTTCTGAAACCCAAAGCGGGACCGGTAATGTCAAAGCATGACCCAATGCTCGCCAACGTGCCAAACCGCCAGTGTGTGGTGTGTGTGTGTCTGAGAGTGTGTGTGTGTGTGTGTGTGTGTGTGTGTGTGTGTGTGTGTGTGTGTGTGTGTGTGAGAGACTCTTGTGTGTGCTATGGTAACGCAACACACACACACACGCACACAGTGTGTGTAGTATAACACATCAACTCTCTTTTAGACCGCAGGGCTAAAACCTCCACAGCCATTAGAACCCATTTAGTAAACAGTTCTTAAACTCTGGTTCACACAGAACTCCCAGAACTACAGTAGGTTCTGAGAGCCATGAAGTCCCACGTTAGAAACCTCATTCTCGTTCCGTCTGTTCCGTTTGTTTACGGGATCGGCCCCCCGATTTCACGCCGCGCGCTGGTCCCCGACTCCCGAGGCCCCACACATAATTTCTTAAAGAAAACACTAATGTCACAAAACATTCACTGCAACATTCATCGCTCGCCAGAATCTAAATAATAGCAGTTGTTGTCAGTGGTTGTGTCATAGACTATTCTAGATTATTAGACTACTATATCATTAAACATCACTCACCAAATCATAAAACATCAACGGATGCTTTGTGTGGCTGACCTCACCGCTGAGGCTGTTGTTTGTCAAACGGCCGTTGCCTCTATAGACCATAGACGCACATTCATGTGCTTCCGTGCCGCAGTGTTGCCAACTTGGCTCATTCGTCAGTATATTTAAGGCCTTTTCAGAACCCCCTAGCGCCAAAATTAGTGACAAACTCCTGGCGGAAAATCTAGTGCTTTTTTTTGCTGGTGAGTTGGGGCGAAATTGGTTGACAGGTGCCAGAGTTAAAACCCTAATTTTTCACCATTTTTCCTCATATGATAGAGTCCTCCTTCCTTCCTAGAAAGGACCATTGGTAACCAAATGGACCCTTATAGATCTCTAACTCTTGAGATCGTAAAATGAACCCGTAACTCTCAACTCTCAAGAGTTAAATTATGTTTAAACACCTGAATTACCAAATTTTCAAGAATCTGCAGTGTAAGAGACGAAACTCAAGATCAAATGGCGGTGGCTAAAATGCAGAATAAATAGTGGGCCCTGGTATGAAAATGGTTGAAAACCACTGCTCTAGCACATTCTAGTGCATTTTGGAAGTGTCACTTGTGCATTTTGGATTTTGGCAGTTGGCAACACTGCCGTGCCGCTTCATCCTTGACATATACAACACCTATGGTGCGGGCATGAACATGCTTTATGGTCTCTATATATACAGTATGTCATTATGTCAAACGCAAGGACGTGGGCCAAATCACCCCTCCCTCGGGATGAGATTTAATTACTATCATATACAGCCCTGAAACACCATCATGTCACTATCAAGACAGTCATGCAGTGACTTATTAGATTTTTTACGTGGGTCGCAACATTTACATTCAAAAGTTCAGTTTATGTGTACATAAACATTCCAATTTCAAAAATAAAGTACTCACACATGTTTCTACACTTCCAGCAATAGAAATTAGGATTGCAGTGTGCCGCATTGTTTAATAAAAAGCATTTTTATCCAAGCTCCCCGGGCCAGTGTTCAGAGTGTCACACTCCTTCTCGGCAATAGGGGCGCATACAATTGAAAGCCAATGGCGGAAGAAAACCTTGGATAAAAATGCTTTATGTTTTACTTGTTTATTTGAAATCGGAATGTTTATGACTGGATTAAGTCGATGCATGAGGCTTGTGAAGTACGAGCATCATGCGATGCATGGCTGGTGCATCCGCAAAGGTTCTGACGACCTTTTGCTGCATGTCTCCCGTTCTCCTGTCATTCTTCACTTGTACTGACCAGGTCACAAACCAACATTATCTCTTAGTGACAGAGACCTTTTGTAAAGTAATCACTTCTGGAAAAGAGCTGCTTCAGTTATGTTTGACTTCATGTCTGATATGCAATTTTACGATACCAGTGGAAGGTCTCATATCCGTCCCTTGTTTCATGTGCTCCCTCGCGCCACCACCGGACATCGTGGTCTTCGTCAATGCGGGTACCGACGGGCGCAGGGGCCCACCCATCGGCCTCAGGGCCCCACCCATCGGCCTGAGGGCCCCACCGATCGGCCTGAGGGCCCCACCGATCGGCCTCAGGGGCGGCTCGCCCAAGGGCCTCAGGGACCCGCCGCCCAGGGGCCTCAGGCGCCCCAGGGGCCCGGCCAGGGGAGGCTGGGGGGGCAACAAGGGAACAACCGTTCTCCTGTTGCCTCCACCTATACCAGAAGACCAGAAGTCAATCAATACAACAGTCACCAGTCCATGATCGGAGTGAGAGCGATCGGCAGCCATGAGCCATGATGTTAGTGATGAGGATACTGCCGTTACATACATATACAGTATATATTCACCACTCCTACAAGTACTGCAAGAAGAAGTTCTTACACTGTCAAAAGTGCGATGTGGATGAATGTATTCCATGATGAAATACAGCACCAAAGGCTGACATCACTGCCACTAGAGGGCGCTATCCCCCTGGGTCACAGCATTAGTGACAAAATACAATTGTTTGTTTCCGTTTTGTTTTCTGGATCACGTCAGTTAATTCATATCACACAATCTAATCACAATCTAAGAGAAATAATAATAATAATAAGACCATGACCAGGAGGTAGGGGGAGTGGCATCAGTACTTCGGAACCTGATTGGAAATTAGTTCATTTCCAATCATGGAATGGGCTCTATGTACACACACTGTTTTGGAAAGACACTCAGGCTATGTTAAGATTTGAGAAATTCTGTTCAAAACGGTCACACGGTCAAACGGATGGACAGAGTGCAAAACATACTCTCTCCTCCACAACCTTCAGCCTGGTGGAGACAATTAGTATCATCACTAACACCTAGCAACTAGGAATAGTTCTTATGTGCATAGAGCCCTTTGGAATACAAACACTTTATTCCATGATGTAATGTCCCATCATGGAATGAAGGTGATGGTGTGATCATCGATCACAGGCCTTCTGAAAGAAGCTCACAATCTTTGTGAAATCAGTCATAGTCGGCTCTACGCCGAGCGCAACACCACCATGACCGTGAAAAGATTGAGGTCCAACATGCAAACATCGGGATGACGAGATGTGCAGCAAAGAGCATTCCACTCCATTAACTGTTGGACAAAACCAGTGGACATTCATCTGGTCGGACAGACAGACGGATGGACGGACGAACGGACAGCTGAGGACAGACACGGTTAATCGACAACAGAACAGCGCAACAGCGAAGGGCGCTACAGCGAGATCAAGTGACAACGTACGGGAAGACACCGTGGTGGTGGTGAGGTCATCGTTACCCCAGTTGTTATTATTATTATTATTGGCCTGTCCCCCACCGAGGGCGGGCCTCAGGGGTGATGAAACGTCCTGCGATTGGCTGACAGCTGTTTGGAAAAGACAAGGTGTCACTGTATGCAGAAGACAATAATACTGTTGTCATTGATATAATCTTGTGCGTTCCTGTTTACTTAGCCCTAACACCAGACAACCGTCAGACAACTTAGAAAAGTCGACCCAAGCATCCAACGGTTATTTCACAAACTGAAAAGAAAGAACTGAAAAAAAGGTACAAGGGAAATGGGCTAAAAGAGAGGGCAAAGTATAAAATGATGTGTGTAAGGTAAAGGTGTAAAGGTGTAAATTACCAGAAGTGCTATATCTCTTGTCAGTAGCGTTAGAAGACAACTTGTTGTTGATCTGTCCGCGTAGAGCCAGCTCGCTGTGGGGTAGAAGGGGCCTAGCGATGCGGGCGGCTGGCTGGGTAGTGGTGCTAGTAGATGTGGTACTAGTGGTAGGGGTTGTAGTCGTAGTAGTAGTAGTAGTAATAGTTGCAGTGGTAGTAGTTGTAGTAGGAGTAGGAGTAGTGGTGGTGGTGGAGGCTTTGGGGGAGAGGACATCGAGGAACGCAGGTATCGCGTTGGCGCGTCGGTAGCTGTCATTTCTAAGACTGTTTCCTCTTCCTGGGAGAAAAGAGCAGGACATGCATGCCGTAATGCACATATGTCAAACTCAAGGCCCGGGGGCCAAATCAGGCCCGTGAATGAATTATCTTTGGCCCGCGGGATGATATTGAATTAGCATTAGAACTGGCCCTCTGATATACACCATGATAAGAAATGAGTGCAACTAATTGTTTTACTTCCACAACTCAGTCTCATTTACTTTCTCAATTAACGATGATGAAAGCGGCACTTGGTAAGGATCATAGAAAAAAAAAAAATCCCCTAAAAATAGCAGGTGTTCACATCTCATAGCTTGCCACAGAGTGGTGCACTATGAGACGTGAACACCAGCTATTTTTCATTAAAACTTAAAAACAGTTTTTAATGTAGGCAGTTTCATCTTTACAATTATCTTGCCATTAAGAGACATTGGATTTTTGAAGGGAAATTACTTTTTTGCTGTTTGACAGGGACGTCATCGTAAACCGGTGTTGAAACACAGACCGGTATCTCCGGCCCTCGACTTGTGCCAATTTTTCTATTTTGGCCCACACTGTATTTGGGTTTGACATCCCTGCGGGTGTAATGTATGGGCAGGTTCAGCCACTCCTGTTTCTGGACCTCTGAATGGGCCTCAGGGCTGAATTAGAAGGTTAGCTGGCAGGACCACTGCCGTGGTGTCCAAGCAGCAGTATAATATGATCTCTCACATCAGACCCCTCTGGCACTTTCTTTTCCGCGGAGCATTACAGGAGAATTGCACACCAATTTTTTTTGTATCTTTATTTGCACTTCATTTGTTAGAAAAAAGTGGTGCAGGTGTTATTTTGTGAAAACACTCTTTTATGGCTGTTTCCCCTACCCCAAAATAAGCTTATAATGGGGCTAAGGGGTGTTGTTCAAGTTAACCTATATACATCGCTCCAAAATGCAAGTTTTTGCTATATATGGTCTCTCCAAAATGTCAGTAGAGTGTTGACACGCACTTTCACTTTCGTTTCAGCCATAAACCACGCGCCACGCCCCCACCTTTTGAGACAGCTGGATCACTGCTGAACCAAAAGTGAAAGTGAAAGTTGGAGTGTTAACTCACTTGGTGGGGAGACAATATAAAGCAAAAAACTGCATTTTAGAAAGATGTATATAGGTAAACTTGAACAACACCCCTTAGCCCCATTATAAGCTTATTTTGGGGTAGGGGAAACAGCCATAAAGGAGTGTTTTCGCAAAATAACACCTGGACCACTTTTTTCGAAAGAAACTAACTGCAAAGAAAGATACAAAAAAAAAACTTTTGGTGTGGAATCCTCCTTTAACAGAGGTGGGCATGGTGGTGTTTACATAAGCTACCCTAACCCTAAAACCTCAACAAAAAACTATGCCCCCTAAAACCTAACCTCCCAGAATAGTAACCTCAAAACCACACCCCGCCTGGGGCAAAATGCTCTGCGAAAAGAAAAGTCAGAACCCCAGACTGAATAATGCATCAGAAACTCACTCCCTTCGGTGCAGGGGCCGATTATGTCCATCTGTGTCTGATACGTTTCTGTTTGTCTGGTAATTTATTTATTTTATTAGATTTGAGGAATATATTAAAGCTGCAGAAATGGCCAAAATCGTTATGGATGATGCGGTGCACCAAATTCGATGCAGATGTCCCTTGGCTCATCCTAAATCATCGTAGAAAAGGGTGCCAACAGACAGCATCTTGAAAATGGTTGCCTACATTGTTGGCAATCGACTCATGAAGCCCTAAAAAAAAATCTCCCAAAGTATATAATTTGGCACATATGTCCCCTGGGAAATTCTAGCCTAAGACATCCTGGAAGGGTTGCCCAGAGGAAGTGAGTTATTGACTAAATCGAAAATGGCCGCCTGCAGTTTTGACAACAAAAGAATCTCATGAGAGCATGAAATATGGTGCAAACGTGCAGCCTTGGGTGATCTTAACGCATCACACAAGGGGCTGCCCATAAACATTATAGCGTACTTATACAAAACGGTGACACTCGGGGCGTGCAAGTGTCGACATGCACGTCCTTTCATGCAGACTGAGCGACCAGCAGAGCACCGAGAACGCAACGCAACCGCACTGCATCGAAGCGCGCCAAGCGTGCCCACACGCACGCACACACGCGCACACACACACAAACACGCACACACACACTGCATGGATGGATGGATGGACACCAATGATGATGGATAAACAAAAACAGGGACGTGCACACATGATGAAGACATCGCCCCGTTTGCCCCAGATCTGCAAATCAAATGCCTTTTCCAGAATCAGAAATGCAGCATTTACTAACGGTGAAAGAAGAAATGCCACTCCATTCCTTTCCACACCATGCCGGAAGGCAGCAAGACTCCAAAGACTTGTGAACTTGAACACAGCATGTTTTTTTTTGCATCAAGAAATCCATGTCGTTACGACGCATCTCCACTATAGCTAAAGAGTATGCTCCAAAAACAGCTGATATACAAGCTCTCAACGCGTCACATGAGTGCAAAACGCGTTGCGAGCATGTAGATCTTATTGGATTTCAGAGCCTGCCCAAGTCTACCACTCTCTGCACGTCCCTGCATGACAATATGTATGACAGACAGACAATGATGAGCAGTTTTCAGCGCAAACACAGACAGATGGACAGACAGGAAGCAGCTCAGAGTATGAAGCAGACTTACTGTACTGTTCTGTCCTCCATGATTCTCTCACCTTCATCATGCTCTGACACCTCGATTGAGGGCCTCAGGACTGGTCCTCAGCGACTTTCGCAACTCACAGATAATGTACACCACCGTTTCTCAAATGCTCCCACTTCAGGGACCCCCCCCAAAATGAAATGCATAGTGGTTTTCCCAATGAGCTCTTCTCTAAGCCCCACCCTTTGGGGTGGGGTTTGCTCACTGTCCAATGGCAATCCAAATACTTTAGCAACTGTTGCTAACCAGGTCAAGCTTTCCTGGTCAAGCTTTCCTCTTCCAACGTGCCTATTGGACAAGGCCGGATTGGGGAGGGGCTTAGTGAAGAGCTAATTATACTGTGACATATAGGCTATTCAGCGATTTTTTTCCTATAGAGGTTTACACACATAACATCATCACCAAAGGGAAGTTAAAAAGGGGGGGTACAGGGGGTCCCCAGGCCAAACTTTGAGAACCACTGGTGTACAATGCTCAAAAGGGCTCAAAAGGCATGCTGGCACATGCAGTCAATCGCAAACAGCCGCGACTCCAGTCCGACTGCCAGTAAAGCTTTACCATTCAATTATTATTGCTATTTTACCCAACGATAGCTGAGGCCATTGGGGGTGGGGCTTAGTTTCCTGGATGCCCCCTGGTGGATCTGTTGGAAAACCATTCGTAAATCGGTGGTTCTTTATGTGTGTGTGTGTGTGTGTGTGTGTGTGTGTGTGTGTGTGTGTGTGTGTGTGTGTGTGTGTGTGTGTGTTCAAGTGTGTAAGGAGGAAGTAATAATCACCGAAAGAAGTCCTGGAGGATCCTGGGAAACCGAGTGTTTTGAACTGTGGCGAGAGACGAGTTCTGTTGTGAAGAGCTGTGGATGCACACATATTACACACATTACGGTAACACAACACTGTACTGCACACATTATGGAAACATTATGGAAACAGAGCTGTGGATGCATGCACACATATTACACGCATTACAGTAACACAACACTGTACACATTATGGTAACAGAGCTGACGATGCCCACATATTACACAAATTACTGTCATATATGGAATATGGCTTATACAAATTACATTATAGCTGACATATGGTACACACATGACAGTAGCATATACTGTGTATATTGATAAACTATACACATAATGGTAAAATACTGTACTGTACTATAAACATTAAGAATAAATACAAACCAGGTCGTGGAGGGAACAAAGCACGAGGTCCGACAGGGTTCTGTAACACATCAAATATTACACTTTGTCAGTGTGTTCAATGTATCTGTTAATTATGACTTAATGAGAGGGTACCATGATTTTTGTACTTTTCCCCCCCAAATTAGTACATGTTTAAGAGGTGACAGTATGTAAATAGACCCCTGTGCAATGATGTCTTCCCTTTGTATTTAGGGTTTCTTCCTAGGGGCTGAACCTTTCCAGTCAAACGTGCCAATGAAAAAAAAACTTCAATATAGTGACATCACGTGCTCAGCCCCTCCCCTTAACTCCTTCCCTTTTGTCATGCAACTAAAACTGTGGGCGTGGCTTCAGTTCAGGTGGATCTCCACCCATCACCACCCACCAGGCAAACCAGGCATACTTAATGAACTGGTAGGGTGGAATCATAAAAATGACAGTTTAACAAACACTGTACACTTTTTTGAAGAAAATCTTACTCTTCAAATAAAAATAATACCTGATGATCATGTTTTATGGTAGAAAAAAATCATGGCACTCCATCCTTAACCATTTCTTTTCCCCTCTACACCAAAATCTCTTGTTCTTGTCTTGTTCTCTAATCAACTTTAACTTACACACAGGTTGTACAAATACATTTTTAGCACATGCACGCGATGTGGGTGCATGCGCGCGCGCGTGTGTGTGTGTGTGTGTGTGTGTGTGTGTGTGCATACCAGGGGCTTGGCCAGAGGGTTTCGGACCTTGTAAGGCTTATTATGGAGGCCCTTTTCTGCAGACAGACGGACAGACAGACAAACAGCCATTAGTCACATCAGTCACCCAGTTAGCCCCTGCCCTAGCCTAAGATTTAGAGTCTTGTAGAGATGTGTCTTCGATTCTGATGTCATCAGTCTACGAGAGTATAAGTGTGCCTCCATGAATGCGCCCGAAGCAAGGGATCATGGAAAGGGAAAGGATTCATGATCGAGCGCCGTCGAGAACGAGCAAAGGAAAACAACTAAACAGCATAAAAAACAAGCTTGTGGATTTGTGGTGAGCTTATTATCTGTCATATAATACATCCGTTATGTTTTGAGAGGTAGTATATGACGTGAGGACCGCTGGTTCATCCAGAAAACAACTTAAACACAAACTGCCCTGTCCGTGTGCACAAAGCAAACCAGCGTGCGTGCTCTTGGGGCACTCGTGCATGACTTCCACTCGCCTGCAGTACCAAACTTCACCACCAGCCGTTGCTTCAAGCCATTGCTTGAAGCCATGGCACCGTCGGTGGTGGTGTTATGGAGGACAGATTGGATTGGTTGGTTACCTGCCATGTTGGTGTTATGCAGGACAGTGTTGCTCCACCTCCCGGCTGTGCGGTCATCATTCCAGGCCATGCTGTCGTCCCTGCCAGTCGTGTGGTCGCCCCTGCCATCCCTGCCAGTCGTGTGGTCGCCCCTGCCAGTCGTGTGGTCGCCCCTGCCATCCCTGCCAGTCGTGTGGTCGCCCCTGCCATCCCCCCCGGTCATGCGGCCATCCCTGCCAGTCGTGCGGTCATCCCCCCCGGTCATGCGGTCGTCCCGGTTGGCGCGGACGGTGAACTCGTACGGCGTGTTGGGCTTCAGGTTGTCAATGACCGTGTCACTGGTGGGACACGTCTGGTAGTTCCACTTCCTGTTCCTCTCTCTGTAGCGGATGGTGTAGAACCTGATGGACGTATTAGATACATACTGTACGTAAATTTGCTGGTTCACCTTGTAAGCGTTAGTTTGTTTCATTCATTTACTCACTACACTAGGGATGGATTCCATCCACTGGGCCAGGTATTACCAGACTTGTCGGATTGCAGTGGTTCCTCCAGAAAACAACGTAAACACAAACTGCCCTGTCCGCGTTCACAAGGCAAGCCAACTGGTGCTCTCTCCTGGTGCTTGTGCATGAATTTCAGCTGCCTGCAGTTCCAGCCCTGACCACTAGAGCCCAGAGCTTCAAGCCTGCAGTGCGCCCGTGTGCGTCCAGTGCATGACAAATGTTTTGTGGTGTGATTCTTAATCATGTAATGCAATTCATTCATCAAAACGAAGGTCCATAACCTAATTCATCCATCCATCCATCCATGGACTTTTAATTTCAGAACTCACCCGTCCTCCAGACAGTCGTCCAGCATGTCTCCATCAGGCTGAGTCTTCAGAGACTTTCCCCAGGATAGAAGCACTGCGGTGGGGCTGACTGAGCCCTTCATGACCAGGTGAAGAGGTTCATCCAGATCCACCTTACCTGCAGACACACACAGAAGCACACTGTACTGATTACAGTGCGTTTTAACGGCAGGCGATGGACAAACAACGTCGGCAGACATCCATTATTTGTCTATGGGAGCCGCCGATTCGGGCGACAGCAGCAGAACGGGCGACGGCGGCCGACGTGGGCGGGCGACGTCGGACGGAAAGATAGAAAATGCTAAGCTTTTCGGCCGACGTTTGCCCGGGGATAACCAATGAGATCCAAGTGCTGCTTTTTTCCCCCCTCGACCCCAAACCATTCGGCGCAGTTTGGTTCCTAGTTCCGCCCCACTTCCTCCTCCACCATACTATTTTTTTCAGTGCACCACAGCACCGTCGTTTACGGTACTCATTAGGCATGCCATTCTAAGCGAGAATTTACGGTAATGGCCGTCGGCGTCGCTCATATCGGCCGACGTTGTTTGCCCATCGCATTACTGTCACAATACAGAGCTGTATAAGAGTATTGTCGCTGAATAGACTGAACGTTTGTCGGGTTCAGGAAAGGCGGCGCTAATTGGTGAGGGGGGTGGGGGTTGTGTGGGGTGTGGCAGCGTTTTAGCCAATCACACCAGCCTCCAGCAGATTCATAATGAGCCAATAGATCAGGGCTGGGCAATTATTTTTCGCAAGAGGCCAAATGAGATACATAAAATATTGTGGAGGGCCAAGACTAAAGGCTAAACTAAAGTCTGCATAATATTAACTTTATTAACATTTCAAAATTACCAACCATTTCGACACCAGGGCCCTCTATATATTCAGTATTTGAGCCACAGAGGACCACTATTTCATGACATTTTAGCTCCACAGACCCCAAAAACTAAAGATTTCTTGTCCACATGTTTTTGTCCACTTTTACATTCTCTGATTGTGTAGACTTTGGGCTAATTCAGATGATGAATATTTTAACTCTTGAGAGTGTGAAAATGAAACCAAATGGACCCGCAAGGGTCCATTTGGTTTCATTTTTACGCTCTCAAAGAGTTACATCTGGTTAACCAACTTTCCATATTTAACTGGAACTTGCTCAAAAACCACTGGTGGTCCCCGGACCACTGGTTGAAAACCACAGTACCCTTTCACGGGCCGGTCAGAGTCAGCCAAAGGGCCGCATTTGGCCCCGGGGCGCATAGTGCCCAGGTATGCAATAGACTGTAGGTGAGGTGGAGTTAGATTCTGTTTTTAGACAAATCTGTTTACAAACAGTGTTTGTACACAATAAAGTCGCATTGATTACCTTTAACCAAAAAAAAAAAACACGAATCCTAAAGCCCAATAAACCACATCAAAGGTCTGTGTTAGCGTTGGTCCCAGACAGCACTGTGACATGTGTTGCACATTGTTGCCATGTGTCCCCTTGGGACTGTTTGGTTCCAAAGTGTTTGGTCGCAAGCTGGGCCAACGTTTGGTGTGGTTTGGGCTGGACCCTCTGAATATGTATACAATATGTTATGTATTTACTCAGGCATAGCATGTATCTTTGGTGTGGTGTGTGTGCAGGGGCGGATGTAAAATGTCCCATTTGGCGGGGGGGGGGTCAAGAGAACATGTTGGAGGGGCAAGAGAAAATGGTATGGGTGCGGCTTCATGAAGTCGCACCCATACCATTTTCAGTTACAGGACTTTTATTACGCAATTAAGCATCAATAATAACATCAGTTGTTGTTGAAGTTGCAACAGACACGCAGCATGCATAAAGCTAAAGGTCTGACTCAGAGAGTTTTCTGTTTTCAATGATGAAATGCTGTTGGTTTAGTGGTGACACAGCTGTAGTTAGTTAGTAGCAGTAGTAGTGTTTCATCTCATTTTAAATATAAGCACTATAATTTCAAGTATCTTGGGTTGTTTTGCATGGCATTGTGTTTGGGGGGGGGGGGGGGGGGGGGGGGGGGGGCAGACTGGGTATTTAGGGGGGGCATTGCCCCACCATACCCATGCCTAGATCCGCCCCTGTGTGTGTGTGTGTGTGTATGTTTTCCTCACCCGTGCACTGCTTGTCCACGTGGCTGCTGGGAACCGGCTGAACGGCGACCAGGTACTTTGGTTCAGCATCTGAAAACGTGAAGAATGATATGAACAAGTTGGTTCTTACCCGCGCACACACACGCACACACACACACACACGCTTACACACACTTACACACACACACACACACACACACACACACACACACACCACACACACACACACACACACACACACACACACACAACACACACACACACACACACACACACACACACACACACACACACACACACACACACACACACACACACTGTGTGGAATGTTGAACTATTGTTTTGGAAAGTCAAAGTGTTGAAAAGGTTTCCTGAATGTGATGGTTGGTATGTAATCAGAGCTGTTGGAGTGTTGAAGAATCCACATGCACGTGCAAGAAGCAGACCTACATGACTATAGTGAACATATACAGTATACAATAGGCTATAGTGTTGTCCTCCACACACCAGTGTTGGGCAATACTGTATTACCTTTTCTTACTTTTGTGCCCCCATCTGCGAAAAAAAAAAGCTGCACAGACCACCATTATATCAAGTTCTCAGTTTCTGACCCCTCAATGTCACAACTTTGACACTAGATAGCTTTGTATGTCTGACTGTAAAAAGTAATAGGATGTAGCCTGTTCATTCCACTTTTTAGCTCAAAGTAAAGCTATAATAACTGTAATATTATTATTGTTTCATAGGACGTAATCTCGTTTTATTACTTCATATGTTCTGTAATTAAAAAATAATTCCCTGATCGCCAATCTCACAACCCGATAAAACAAATACCGCATAAAAATTCTGTAAAGATTACAATTACAACCCACTGAAAGAAATAGGCATGGATATGCTCACAACCAGATAAAAGATATGGCTGATTTACAAGCTCACAACAAGACACTACTGGTTTGCTATTCAGTGCTACTACTTTGCTTTAAGTGGCGCCAAACATTATGGTGTTTACCTTTCAAAGATTTTTTATGTTATTGTATTCTCCCGCAGTGTAAACTTTGTCTTTGCTCGCATGCATGCATGCATGCCTTTGTGTGTGTGTGTGTGTGTGTGTGCGTGTGTGTGTGTGTGTGTGTGTGTGTGTGTGCGCGCACGTCTGCGCGTGTGTAGCATGCTGACAACAGAATTTAGATACTTGTGGGAAAGTGGATTAACGTTGATCCATGTTCTCTTTAGGATTGTGTGTGCGAGCGCACACACGCACGCACACACGCACGAGCATGCGCGCGCGCGCACACACACACACACACACACACACACACACACACACACACACACACAGTCTGTATCTGTCTCTGAGTACTTGGATAGAAGAGCTACTTTTTAAATTGAGCTTTACTTTGCTTTAGTATTCAGCACTTTACAGCAGTGGTTTTCAAAGTTTTTCATCCCAGAGACCACCATTTATTCAGGATTTGAGCCACGGACCACCATTTGAGGATATTTTAGCCCCACAGACCCCGAATGTAAAGATTTACTTTGCTTTTGTCCACAATTCCAGGCTGGATTTGGGAAACAAAACAAGCAAAACATACATTCTAAAATGGCTAATTCAGATGATGAATATTTTAACTCTTGACCAAATGGACCCACAAGGGTCCATTTGGTTTCATTTTTACGTTCTCAAGAGTTACATCTGGTTAACCAACTTAGCTGGAGACCACCTGGAACCCTCTCAAGGACCACTGGTGGTCCCCGGATCACTGGTTGAAAACCCCTGGTTTACACTCAACCCACTACACTTGTAGTGGGGTAAGTATAACCACGTGTAAGTATAACCACTACAAGTGTAGTGGGGTTAGAAGAAAAACTAAAACATTTTACTACAATGTTTTAGAAGTTTTTGAACGCCGGTGCTTTTTTTTCTGGCCGAATATCATAGCGAATTTCAGAGCAACAAATAAAATCGACCTCACTCTGCGTCAATCACATTGATTTGCACACTGCTGCCGTGTATATTTCATCTGTATAATGCTTTTTTTTTGGACCGGGTTGATTCTGTCAGTTTTCCACAACTGTCTATTGGGGTGTCAGTGACAGGTTGTCAGCTATAATGATAGCCTGCCACAATCAGATGTGCAAAAAAGTGTCAGTATGCAACCACCTTTACATTTCTTTATTTTATATTTTACATGATGACATGATTTTGGTGATGTTGGCGTAGTGCCGTGGGCATGTGGGACTCGTAGCGCTCGTAAAAAAAGTGATATATTTTCACTTTAAGCCATAAAAGTAGTCCCACTTCTAAACCGGCGGATTGTGAAATGACAGGGCTAGCAATGCACTGTGGGTAAGATCCCGGGTGTTAAGTGGATTAGGAGCGAAGAAACATCACTTCTGAAAAAATAAATAAAAATGACATGTTGAATAAAAGCCTGCATGCTCATTGGCTGGCAAGACTCCCGTGGGCGCCAGCCACATCGGAAAAGAGCGTGCGTGGAGCGTGTGCGCGTTTGTCTGTGTCTGTGTGTGTGTGTGTGTGTGTGTGTGTGTGTGTGCTCATGCGTGTGTGTGTGTGTTGCACGAACTAAACAAAATGTGAGTGTTTTTTTTTAAGTAGGGGCTGCCATAGAAGCGTCCAAAATGAGATAATAGCGCAGGCAGACTCTTAACTTTACGAGAGCGTGTCTGACATAAATAAAACAGGTGCCGTGGTGGACAGTGTGGTCTCAGAGGTCGTACATCATGGAGAAAGGCGTGAGACATACCCCATTAAAGCTGAGGAATCCCAACCCCCACTATGCACAGTGGGACAGATCTTCCTGCAGTACTAGATTTCGGAGTGAGAGATTCTAATGATGTTTGCTTATGAGTTTTAAAAGGACAACTTTTATTTTTCCAATCAAGGTTCATGTTTTAGGGTCAGTGGGTTTTCAACCTTTTTAACACCAGGGCCCACTATTTATTCAGCATTTGAGCTATGGACCACCATTTGAGGACATTTTTGCCCACAATACCAGGCTGGTTTTCAGAAACAAAACAAGCATATATCCAAATGACCATTTATCTTCTACATTCTTTAGTGGTGTAGAGTAGACTTGGACTAATTCAGATGTTGAATATTTTAACTCTTGAGAGTGTAAACATGAAACCAAATGGACCCGCACGGGCCCATTTTTTACGCTCTCAAAGAGTTGGTTAACCAACTTTCCAATATTTAGCTGGGGACCACCTGGAACACCAGACCACTGGTTGAAAACGACTGTTTTAGGTTGTTATTAGAGAAGATAAAAGATGGATCTTAATTTTACTCTTAATCTTAATTTCTGGATTATAAGCCGCACCTGAATATAAGCCGCACCAGCTAAATTTGGGGCAAAATACTGATTTTTCCTTGTATAAGCCGCACCTGACTATAAGCCGCACCAGACAATAAGCTTCATGTTAGAGAAGTGGTTTTCAACCTTTTTGATACCAGGGCCCACTATTTATTCAGCATTTGACAACATTTTCACCCCACAGAACCCAAAACTACAGATTTCTTTTCATTTTGTCCACAATTCCAGGATGGATTTTCGCAAACACAACAGGCAAAACATAGATATCAAAATGACCATGACTTATGACTTCTTAATTAAGTGGTGCTAATTTAGATGGTGAATATCATAACTCTTTAGAGTGTAAAGATGAAACCAAATGGACCCGCAAGGGTCCATTTGGTTTCATTTTTACGCTCTCAAAGAGTTACATCTGGTTAACAACTTTCCATCATTTAGTCCGCACAGTTGGCCGCACCGTCAAAAGCATGTAAAAAAGGTAGCGGCTTATAGTCCGGAAATTACGGTAATCTTAATCTTAATTTCTGTCACAGAGGCTCGCACAAAGGCTGTCACATTCAATAGATCATTTATGGTCAGATGATAAAAAAGAGAAATTGCTTTAAAATTTTGTAAACAAATGTGTATTTAGGACCATGTTCGAATGCCCCCTCCCATAGCTAAAATCCCTAAAACTAAAGAAGGAATGTAAAACAAACAACACCCATCTTTTGCTTTCTGTAATAATAAACATAAAACCTTGGTTGCTTCATTGATTTGGTGATTTGGGGAAACGGTCCTGCAGACCTGCACATGCACACACTTTACTGGACACACAACAGGCCAACAGCAT
Source organism: Benthosema pterotum (assembly GCA_039105355.1). Taxonomy (NCBI): domain Eukaryota; kingdom Metazoa; phylum Chordata; class Actinopteri; order Myctophiformes; family Myctophidae; genus Benthosema; species Benthosema pterotum. The sequence goes on along the minus strand of CM076988.1, from coordinate 26,776,596 downwards.
GTTCGGTTCTGATTGGAGATAGCCCTCCTCTTTCCTGATCCCCCCCAAAAAAGGGAGGAACTCCATATATGGTCAGCACACTCTACAGAGGATTATCACAACTAAAGAAAGAAAAAGATATTTGAATTAAGTGAAATTGCTGAGTAATACCTTTAAAGGGGAACTCCACCCATGTCATTGATGTACCTTCAAGATGTTCAAGCTGTGTTGCCAAGAAATGGAGGTCTGAAGAAAGCCATCAACATGGTGAAACATCTTGATGACATCATCAAGATGTATTTTCACCATGTTAATGGATTTCTTTACACGCTTCTTTTCTCTGAGAGCGTACAAATGGAACCAAATGAACCCGTTAGGGTTCATTTGGTTGCATTTGTACACTCACAGAAAAAATGTTGAAAATGGGTGGAATTCCCCTTTAAGTGAAATCACTGAGTATACCTTTAAGTTCAGTTCGATAAGCGGTAGTTTCAAAACGATTATGAGATGAAAAAAGTAGAAACACACATCAACTCCTTTAACAGAGACAGACAGACAGACAGACGGACGTAACATTGTGTTGTCATGGTTACAAGCAAGCAGAGACCTGCTGTGACCTCAAAAGGCCCTCATTTATCACACACACTCACGCACACACACACGCACACACACACACACACACTGAATGCACCGCACGTGCACACAACAATTCAAAGGGCTTTGTTGGCATGAGAAAACATACGTTTACATTGCCAAAGTAAAAAAAGTGGAGCAAGTTGCATGCACACACACACACACACACACACACACACACACACACACACACACACACACACACACACACACACACACACACACACACACACACACACACGCACCGACACACACACTCATTGAAAACACAGGTCTTCTCTTCTCTGCTGGTGACTGATATGTCCTCCTAATGAATGCTAGTAGGCTCACTGAAAACACATGTCCCTGCTTGACTGATATTGTCCTTCTAATTGCAAACACATGTTCTACTTTCTTTCTGGTGACTGATATTGTCCTAATTAATGTTATTGTTGGACTCATTGAAAACACATGTTCTCTTGCCTCAGCAGTGTCTGATATTGTCCTTCTAAATGAACGTTAAAAGACTTATTGGAAACACTCCTCCTCGCGTTTCTGACGACTGATGTACAGTAGCAGCACACAACATACTGTACACACCGACGCGTTGAGCGCATTCGTCACCCATATGTTTTGTGCAGGATTCAAGGGGGACGAGATCAGTGTGCTGCTTGCATGTCATGTGGGTAACAGGAAGGCTCAGTGGCTCACCCTAAATGATACTCGGCCCTGAGTATAGACAGATTTACGCTGTCACAAACTGCATTCACTTTATGGCATACCTGGGCACTATGTGGCCCGGGGGCCAAATGCGGCCCTTTGGCCCCTTCTGACCAGCCCGTCAAAGGGTTTTCAACCAGTGTTCTGGGGACCACCTGTTGTCCTTGAGAGAGTTCCAGTTAAAAGTTGAAAGTTGGTTAACCAGATGTAACTCTTTGAGAGCTATTTTTTTTTTTTTACAGTATCAAGAGTTAAAATATTCATCATGTGAATTAGCCCAAGTCTACACAACTAGAGAATGTACAACATTGTAGAAGATTATTGGTCATTTTGATCTGTATGTTGGACTGTTTTGTTTCCCAAATCCAGCCTGGTGCTGTGGACAAAAGCAAAATATATCTTTAGTTTTGGGGTCTGTATGGCGTTAAAATCAAATGGTGGTCTGTGACTCAATTTCTGAATAAATAGGTGTCAAAATGGTTGGTCTTACGCTTACTTTTATCTTGAAATTAAATTAATACTACGCAGACTTTAGCTCAGCCTTTAGTCTTGGCCCTCCACAATATTTTATGGATCTCATTTGGCCCCTTGGGAAAAATAATTGCCCACCCCTGCTTTATGGGATCAGTCCAATGGCGGCTCTATTATCAAGCCGTGTTTCACCTAAGCCTGTCAGCATTAACTAGTTAATCGCAAGTTAACTCAGCCATGAGTTCATTTGGTTGACATTTTTACACTTTAAGGAACATTTTGGAAATGTCCCTTTTTTGTCCCTCTTTCAGGCTGCAACAGCCGAGAGCTCAGTTTTACGATCCCTCAATGTCGCAAAATTTTAGAGTGTCTGAGTATTATTTGGGCTGAGCCTTCGTGTATTGGTGTGCGTGGGTCTCACCCAGTTCGGTCTGGTACGTCTGTCCGTCCTCTGGCAGGAGGATGAACTGCTTGTCGATCAGGTTTCCTCCTCCGTATCCCAGGATGTATCCCTGGAGCTTCATGTCTGCCACGGGGCGCACAAACTGCAACACGATGCTGTCTGAGGTCGCCCGGACGCGCACACGCAGCCTCTGCTTACTCCCTGCCACGCACGCACACAAACACAAGGTACAAACACACAGGCACAGTTCAAAAAACGGCAAAAGGCTCCAGCTGCAGACCTAGCCCAGGAGTGGATGTGCCTCACAGTTGATGTGGTGACATTACACGCTGTTGGCTGTTGCCATGTCCTACCCGCTTCTACCGTTATCAAGCGATAATTCCCAGTAGGCTGCTTATCAGCACCATCTTAGCTTGCGGGTAGGTTTAGAGAAGGGTGTAGCAATGTTTGTAGCAAAACCCTAGCCCCCTCCAACCGTAACCCTAAACCTAAACCCCCGACGCTCAACCAGCATTTAAGATTAGACAGGGGTCGGCAACCCAAGATGTTGAAAGAGCCATTTTCGACCCAAAATTAAATTCAAAATCTGTCTGGAGCCGCATTTTATTATTTTTTTCCTGAGAGCGTGCAAATGTGAACCAAATGGACCCTGGCGGGTCCATTTGGTTCCATTTGCACGCTCTCAGAAAAAAGGAGTGGCTGGTTAAGCCAGGTATATTAATGACATAGTAAACTGAGTAAACCTTTGAAAATGGGTGGTTCAGATTGAAAGCTCCACCTCTGATAACTGCTGGGCTTTTTTGACATGGCCAAGTGCTACTTTAACTGGCAACTGTCAGACAGCGCAACGCGTTTTGGGTGACTGAAATGTTTATATTATTTTGGTGTGGATCACCCCAGTGTGTGTATGTAATAATGCTACAGCCAGGGAGCCACTAGGGCTGTGTTCTAGAGCCGCATGCGGCTCCTGAGCCGCAGGTTGCTGACCCCTGGATTAGGGTTACAGTTGGAGGGGGCTAGGGTTTTGCGTCTCGGACTGCAGAGCATGGCCTTAGGCCTACAACGACAGGGCTCTGTGGGTTGATGTGACGTCATCACATCAACTGTGAGGCACGTCCACTCCTGGGCTAGATCTGCAGCTGGATGGACGCATCTCAAAATCGGAGTGCCGTCATCCTTTTTACGTTGTAGTTTTCTCTATCGGTCTGTGGAGTTAACATTACTAACAGAACCACAGGTGTGGTTAGAATATCACTGGATATGTCCTCTCTGTGCATATTTGATTTCTCCCTGAAAGCTTATAAAGCCTTTGACTGGAAAGGCTAGCCTGGACCCAGCCTCTGTTATCCCTACTTTGCGACTCTGCGGCTTTATGAAGTTCGAAATACTGTCTAGGCTTCTGATTGGTGTCTGAAAAAACAAAACAAAACAAAAAAAAAAACAGTTTGGGCTCGTTGGAACTGTTGACGACAGGAAAATTTGAATCAAGCAGGCACTGGTCAGACTCAGTTGCCAGTGACATTAAGAAGTTGAATGTTGCAACGACAAGGGAGGCTGGATTCTAGGCCATCTAAAGGCCCAATTGAAATGACAGTGATATAGAGACATCACAATATTATCCTCTCACCTAACCCCTCCCCTTTATCAACAGCTATGGGTGTGGCTTCCACCACCAGGCAAACTTAAAGATGGAGTGCCATGAATTTTTTCTACCCTAAAACATGATCATCAGGTATTAATGTTATATGAAAAGTAACATTTTTTCCCAAAAAGTGTACAGTGTTTGTTAAACTGTCATTTTTTTTGATTCCACCCTACCAGTTCATTAAGTATGCCTGGTTTGCCTGGTGGGTGGTGATGGGTGGAGATCCACCTGAACTGAAGCCACACCCACAGCTTTAGCTGCATGATAAAGGGGGAGGAGTTAGGGGAGGGCCTGAGCACATGATGTCACTATATTGAAGTTTTTTTCATTGGCACGTTTGACTGGAAAGGTTCAGCCCCCAGGAAGAAACCCTAAATACAAAGGGAAGACATCATTGCACATAAAAAACACACAAAGGGGTCTATTTACATACTGTCACTCTTAAAAATGTACAAAATTGGAAAAAATACAGGGTGGTCGCTTTGTTTTAAGCCCTGTGTCCACTCTGCAACGTGTTTGCGGTTATGGTGAGGGTTAGAGAGACAGAGTTAGTAAATTTGGAGCAATGGGACATCACAACAAAGGGGGGGGGGGGCCTTCTAGCCTTGCCTTCGGGCATCGCAAGTTGTGGAAAAACAAAAATCCTCCACCAGCCAGTCCGTAGGGTGTGTTATGTTCTAGAACGGAACGCCAGAGGAAAAACAGTTTCGTCTTGCACTGCTGCTTTGTCTCTGCAGCCGTTCTCACGGGCCTGGAAGTCCAAGTCCATCAGCGGACGGACAAACAGCTGGAATAGAAGGCCCCGCCGGGTCTATTTCTATCTCTAATCATGGGAGAAGCGGTTGCCAGGTTTGCTTCGGCTGTTGGAAGTGGTACATTCAGCGGGGGCGGTGGCTCATTATTACTTTGCGTGAGCAAAGCAGGCGCAAGTTAAGCAATCAATGCGCGGCCGCGGGTGGTCGTTCGCGGGTGGTCGACCAATCCCTCGAAGTACTCCGATTGGCCGGTTTAGGTGATGATGTAATAGTGATGTACAGTAAGTAAAAGTCCTTTACTTCGCTCAGACGCAAGAGTAGGCCATGGCCTACTTGTGCGCAGCACGCAAGTTTGGACTCTACCAAGAGCTGATCTAGTGAGTAGAGTGGCTGGATGCATGGTAACCACACGTTTGCCAGTTTGAACCCGGGTGTCCTTGAGCAAGACGCTGAAACTCTAATCTCTCCTAATTTGCAGGTTCATGCCTTGCATGCGGTTTTTGTCGCCATCAGTGTGTGAAAGGGGCGGATCTAGGCATGGGCATGGGGGGGGGGGGGGGGGGCGCAATGCCCCCCTAAATACAGTCTGCCCCCCCCAAAAACACGATGCCATGCCAGTGCTTATATTTAAAGGTAGGGAAGTGATTTGAAATTCATGGTGTAGTACCAGCCTGGTGCACTAGGGGCCCCCAAAAGTAGCTACACTATGTGAACCTGCTGCTCTCTCCTGATTGGAGGAGAATTGTGGTGACCTGGGGAACTTTTATTAGTCCCTCTGCTAACGTGGGGGAGGGGGAAACTCCATATGTGGTTTTCCACACCTTATAATAGAGCATTTTAACAGAAAATTTTTTTTTTGGGTGATATCTGACAAAAGTGAAATCACTTCCCCTACTTTAAAAGTGAACACTACTACTGCTACTAATTAACTACAGCTGTGTCACCACTAAACCAACAGCATTTCATCATTGAAAAACAGAAAACTCTCTGAGTCAGACCTTTAGCTTTATGCATGCTGCGTGTCTGTTGCAACTTCAACAACAACTGATGTATTATTGATGCTTTACTTGCCTAATAAAAGTCCTGTAACCGAAAATGGTATGGTGTGCGACTTCATACCATTTTCTCTTGCCCCTCCAACATGTTCTCTTGCCCCCCCAAATGGGGACATGTTACATCCGCCCCTGGTGTGTGAATGGTGAATGTGATGCACAATCTATGCAAAGTTACCATTAGAGTCCACCAGTGTCTTCTTGTAGGCATGCTACAAGGATTGGGCAGTTTAACGTCATGCCCAGAACGATATATGGGTGATGATGGATGTCTACATGAATGAATGAATGAATGAATAATGACTGACTGAATGAATGGATGAATGAATGGCTCCAGTGTTCTGCTCTGTTCTGTCTAACAAGATGTTTCCACATGTTTGCTGCCGTCTGCCAACACCTCCAAATGTCACAATGTGTGTGTGTGTGTGTGTGGTGTGTGTGTGTGTGTGTGTGTGTGTGTGTGTGTGTCTGTGTGTGTGTGTGTGTGTTGGCAGCGTCACAAAGCTTCTAAACTTCTGTTAGTTTTTCTTGGCAGAGCGTTGGTTGATCGTAGAGGGGTGGGGAGGAGCACACTCTAAGAAATACTCACATCTAAAATAAGTATTTTTCCCCTTCATTTACTTAACCCTTATGATATGAGCTCGTAGAACTGTTTTTTTTTTTTTTTTTTTTTTTTAATTGTGAAAATGATGTGCAAATCCAAGAATATATTCTATTTGACAACTGATTGTATAGTGTCTGCCACTAGATTCCAGTTTCTGACTAGTTTCTGTTTCTGATGATAGTTTCTGACGGATTCTAGTTTTTCTGAAAAATCTATGTCCTGTGTCAGTGATGCTCAACATATTTCATGCCAAGGATCCCCAGAATTATCTATATTTGGCTGCGGACCCCCATCTGAGAACATGTTCTAGTTATCCCCCAGAAGCAAAGATTCAAGTTAAAAATGTTTCTGAAATAATATATTCAAAGATTTGCGCCCATTTTACGTTTTTTTTTTTTTTTTTTTTTTCAAAAATACTGTAGCAGACTACAAACTCTACGCCGCCACTCGTGGCGCGCTATGAGTTTGTAGATCTGCTATTTTTCAGTAGATAAAGCATAACATAATGCTTAAAACACCAAAATGCAATAACAGTACACAAAGGCTTAAACTTCAAAATTCTTTTTTTGAACATGCCCAAGGGCCAATCAATAGTTTGTGCCATTTGGAATCCGTTCCATATGCCATTTGGGATCTGGAATCGGAAAACACTGAGGCAAACTCTGGGAGTGAACAACTGGAACCAAATGAACCTTTTTACCGGCTCCAGTACACTTTTCAGAGTCAGAGGGGGTAAAACTAAACCGGGGATTTGTGCTGTGCGGGCGATGACTTGAGGGCAACTAAGGAAAATATGTTGCTGTTTTGGCAAAGAAAGAAAATACGCTGATATTTAACCCATTGTGTCCTCTGATCAGTTTCTAGGTTCTGATGCTAGATTCTAGTTCCTCATGCCACATTTCTTAGTCCCCCACGGTAGATTCTAGTTCCTTCAGAAGACTGTAGTTCTGAAGTTAGATTCCGGTTTCTGACACTTAGATTCGAGTTCCTGACACTAGATTATTGTTCCTGACACTAAATTCTAGTCCATGACTTTTTGTGACACTAAATGCTAGTCCCTGGCGCGAGAGATTTTGTTTTTCTGAAAAAATCTCTTTTTGTGTCTGTGATGCTTAAACATATTTCATAGAAGGACCCAGAAATATATATTATTTAGCCTGCAGAAACCTCATCTAAAAAATGGTGTTCTAGGGATCCCCTAAGCAATGATTTGAGTTAAAATGTTCTCGATTGCACAGGCATTTCAAATTTTTTTGAAATTAGCAGAACTACAAGCTCATATCAAGCACTCGGTGGCGCGATATGAGCTTGGTAGGATCTGCTATTTTTCAACAGCTAAAAAACACCAAAATGCGTAAGGGTGTAGTACGGTATAGGGTTGATTTAATTGCTTTTTCCGTCCCTCTGTAAGTTGTATGTTGTTAAATCCCATTTCTTATGAGAGCAGCAGGGCGTAATGTTTATGAATACAGGATGTCAGTGCACGAACACAGACTCGCGTGTGGGTGTTTTTTGTGTACTGTAATGGTGCCCTGAAGCTGTCAAATAAAACACTTTTTATGACTTCTTCCTTCCAATCTTCCCTCCATCCATCTCTCTCTCTCTAAACCTAACCTTAACCTAAGCTCACACAAAGCCATCAGTGCTCATCAGCTCCCACGCTCTATGGGAAAAAGTTACACCAATATGTCACTCTGTCACACAAATGTGATACCCTGTGAAGTAAAATTAAAAGGATCCCTGGAATGCACGTGCTAATAAAAAAAGTATATCAAATATTAATTTGATGCTCATATTAACCTTATGAAGTATTACGTTGTTTGTATTATCACATGCATTCCATACATTCCACAAGGCTGGGCTACGGCATATTTGGCATATTTTTCTCATTAGTGACTCGACTCGACGTGGAGAAGACTAGGTAGGTAACACAAGATCTGGTTATTTAAAAGCACAACGTACAGCAGCCGCTCTGGAAGTCAGCTATAGGAGCGACTTGACTCACCCGCCATAGCGGTCAGTGAACAATAACAACCTCTCACATTTTAGAGTTAACCTATACCAGAGGTGGGCAATTATTTTTCCCAAGGGGCCAAATAAGATATACTTAAATTATTGTGGAGGGCCAAGACTAAAGGCTGAACTAAAGTCTGCGTAATATTCATTTAATTTCAAGATAAAAGTAAGCGTAAGACCAACCAAAGAGTTACATCTGGTTAACCAACTTTCCATATTTAACTGGAAATCGCTCAAGGACCACTGGTTGAAAACCACAGTACCCTTTCACAGGCTGGTCAGAGTCAGCCAAAGGGCCGCATTTGGCCCCGGGGCCGCATAATGCCCAGGTATGACTATACACTGGCATGCACTGAATAACGAATGGGTGGGGGACAGAGGCGCAGCGGTCATTGCCTCTCTGGAACAACCCGGCACAACTTTTATCAACCGTTTGTTCCTCTTATCGACAAATGCAAACACCCAAGAGCTGTGATTCATAACAGAGACAGTATGGCACGGTAATATTTAGACAAAAGGGGAGAGCCAGCGAAATCCAAAAGCGACCTCGCCCGCGGGCGCCCGGTTTCAAAATCGGGCGCCCGCTTTCACAAAAACGGGCGCCCGGTTTCACAAAAACGGGAATCCAATCAAACATGGACAGAGGGAGAGAGAAAGTTTGCAGAAAAACAATGGATTTTAAAACTTAACACAACATTTCCACAAGGCTTAAATCACTATGAAAGATAATCAAGATTATTTATCCCAGACCTATAGACTCCTTCAACCAAGATGGCGAATGCAAATATTCTCTGTATTGTACTCATACATAATGTTGTAAGATACAAAACATTGAAGTCTTTTACCACAAACCTAAACTTAACCTCAGTAAACCTATGCCTAAACCTAACCTAACCCTAACCATAACCTTTTGAAAAGGGCGCCCGTTTGTGAAAACGGGCGCCCGCTTTTGAAAACGGGCGCCCGTTTATGTGAAAACGGGCGCCCGTTTTCACAAAAACGGGCGCCCGTTTTCAAAAGCGGGCGCCCGCGGGCGAGGTCGCTTTTGGATTTCGCCCCTGCTGCAAAAGGGGTTATAATGTGCATGACACTTCACTCTGCAGGCTTCAGAGGCCAGGGCTTGACACTAACACTTGCCCGCTTGCCCGGGGCAAGTAAAAAAAAATGTGAGTAAGTAAGCAAGTGAAGACTGCTACCTGGTTGCCCGATCGGGCAAGTGTGCAACTTAGTGCACTATAACACAACACAAGATAAATTTGTCTTGAAGGCAGTCATTGTGCCTCTGCCTCTGTGTCTTTCCCTGCTTTCTAGCTATCCACAATTCCAGGCTGGATTTGGGAAACAAAACAGGCAAATTAACATACACATCAAAATGACCATTAATCTTCTACATTCTCTAGTTGTGTAGACCTGGGCTAATTAAGATGATGAATTTTAACTCTGTAAAAATGAAACCAAATGGACCCGCAAGGGTCCATTTGGTTTCATTTTTACGTTCTCAAGAGTTACATCTGCAAAATTTACAATATATTTTTGGGGGGCAAGTGCCCATGAGCTGAGGGCAAGTAGAACCTGACTTGCACTTGCCCGATGGGCAAGTGCCTCCGAGACCTTAGTGTCAACCCCTGGATGCGTTTCTGCCTCTGCACCTCGGGTGGCACTTGAAACCTTAGAACAGAGAGCACAGCCGCTGCCTATTATGTAAACACAACAGGGTGCACAGAACTGTATATCCAAACACGTTATTGCTATTCTACACATTACATCATACCTGGGCATTATGCTGCCCGGGGGCCAAATGCGGCCCTTTGGCTGACTTTGGCCGGCCCGGGAAAGGGTACCATGGTTTTCAACCAGTGGTCCGGGGACCACCAGTGGTCCTTGAGAGAGTTCCAGTTAAATATGGAAAGTTGGTTAACCAGATGTAACTCTTTGAGAGCGTAAAAATGAAACCAAATGGACCCTTGTGGGTCCATTAGGTTTCATGTTTACACTCTAAAGAGTTAGAATATTCATTATCTGAATTAGCCCAAAGTCTACACAATCAGAGAATGTAAAAGAATGGTCATTTTTTATCTGTACGTTGTCATGTTTTGCTTGTGAAATCCAGCCTGGTAATGTGGACAGAAACAAAATAAATCTTTAGTTTTGCCTTTTCCTGTTAAACCACCACTATACAGTAAACTGTATATCCCTGTACAACCTCAACCTCATTCCATGTTTTTTTTTTGCGTCTGGTCTGTTAAACGCCTAATTTGTGAATTGGAACAGACGTCACAGTGTGCACAGTGCAACGGTACAAGATGCATGTTCTCTCCTTTGTTTTTACATGTTCTGTGACCACTACCGGACACATGATACTCTGTGTGTGTGTGTGTGTGTGTGTGTGTGTGTGTGTGTGTGTGTGTGTGTGTGTGTGTGTGTGTGTGTGTGTGTTATAATACTGCCTGGTGTTGTCCACAGTGGCGGCTCAACCAGGGGCGGATGTAACATTTCCCAATTGGGGGGGCAGGAGAAAATGGTATGGGGGCGGCTTCACGCCACGGGCAATGAAGCCGCCCCCATACCATTTTCAGTATAGGACTCATATTAAGCCATTAACCATTATAATAATATCATAAGTTGTTGTTGAAGTTGCAACAAACACGCAGCATGCATAAAGCTAAAGGTCTGAATCAGAGAGTTTTCTGTTTTCAATGATGAAATGCTGCTGGTTTAGTGATGCCACAACTGTAGTTAGTAGCAGTAGTAGTGGTTCAAATCATCTTAAATACACTTTAATTTGAAATATCTTGGGTTGTTTTGCAAGCCATCATGTTTGGTGGGAGAGACTGGGCATTTAGGGGGGGCATTGCCCCCCCCCCCTGCCCATGCCTAGATCCGCCCCTGGGCTCAACTCAACTCAACCATCACTCACCACCATAGACCCTCAGGTAGATGGAGGCCCTTGAGGGTCAAACCAAATCATACAAGCAAAACAAAACGTTTGAGGAAAGTCATTCTCTAAATAAGTCTGTTTCTATACGGAACATCTGGTGCTCACTCAAAATACTGTGGACACACACACACACACACTTGAAAACACAAAACGCACACGTGACACAGGGCTACAGTATGTCACATGTGTAACATGGCATATCATGTGACTTATGAAAACAAGAAACAACACATGTGCACACAGTCACACACGCACACGCACACACGCGCACACGCGCACACGCACACACACACACACACACACACACACACACACACACACAAAGCCTGTTAAAGTTCCAGATGTTATTATAAACCCAAAGACAGCTGTTCCCCCGTCAGTCACTGTGACTGTGTGTATGTGCAGAGAGGGAAAGAGAGAGACACGCGCACGCACGCACGCACGCACGCACGCACGCACACACACACACACCCTCTGTGTGCGAAACGAGAGAGAAAACTTTGATGTCTGCCTCTCATCCACATTCCATTGTGTTGAATTCCAACACAAACACAACTCAGGAGGTAGTAATTGGACAATCAGCTCGTTGTGGCTTCAATTAGACGATCGGCTCGTTGTAACTTCAATACGGGGGTATGTGTGCATGCATAGAGTGGGTGGCAAAGTGAGTTTAAACTTGTCAGATCAGATGCATTTGTGGTTTGGACGTATATGGGCTGCCAAGGCCATAAATTCTTTACCTGTGGATAAATACGCGTCATGCACATACAGCTCTATAGCGATGAGGCAGCCGATCATCGTCTTGACTGATAACAGTGATCATGTGCTCAAACCTGTTGCTCTCTCCAATCCCTCTAGGGGGGCAATTAGAGATAATTCTGTTGGTCCTCGGCATAAATATGTTCTCTACAGCAATTAAAGTAGAATCTTGAATTAGTGCAGCATATAATCGTTTTCAAGCCATAACTCATAATAATATTCTTCAGCAACAAAAAGGTATGATGTTTATACGATGTGATGTATACCCTTGCATTAGTTTCAGTTCATGCCCATTTGTTGCAATCCTTAAATCGTATAGCTTGATGCAAATACACTTAAACCTTCTGTCTGCGCAAACGTTATTAATGGGGGGGGGGGGGGGGGGTCCTTCCATGGGATTTTTAAATATGGGGGGGGGGGGTCCTCTGCAACCTGCCAAACACCGACAATTCTAAGGGTCTTTGGCATGAAATATTTTGAGCATCACTGACACAGAAATCTTTTTTTTTTTTTTTTTTAAAGGTAGGGTAAGTGATTTGAAATTCATCCTGTAGTTCCAGCCTGGTGCACTAGGGGCGCCAAACAGTAGCTACACTATGTGAGCCTGCTGCTCGATCCTGATTGGAGGAGAATTCGACACCACCTGGGGAACTTTTATTAGCTCCTCTGCTAACGTGGGGGAGGGGGAAACTCCATATATGGTTTCCACACCTTATAATAGAGCAT